>VDFB02274218.1:0-34731 GCA_007258455.2 Sequoia sempervirens | reverse complement strand
TAACAAAAGAACATATTTCTCCCTCTACATGTGTGATTGTAGATCTAGGTGTTTTGAGGCTTGAAGATCCTTTGAAGACAAGGTTGCAAAATTGAAGAAAGTTGTCAAAGTTTTCAAGAAGTTTTCATCTTCATGGAAAGTCACCTACATGCCAGAATTCAAAGTTTTAGACTCTAAGATAAAATAAGAGAGAAGCAAAAAAAGATCACTAGAGGATACCAAAGTTTCAACCAAACCCTAATACTAGGACTAAATCACCACCTTGGGCGTATGAGTCCTAGTATACCATTTTTCAGTCATTTCCTACAGATCTTGGTTTACCAATCATAGGGAGATTCCAATTTTTGTTGAGAAACCATAGAATGGGACTAAATCATCCAGTCTGGCATATGAGTCCTAGTGTACACCATAAAGTAGAATTTCAAGGTTTTATACCTTGTTTTCAATACATCATTCTTCTAGGTTCCTTTTTGTTTCACTCTTTTATCAATATGATTTCATGTTCTTAATTTTGTAGGTCATATAGCTAGATTTGCATATTGTATTTACTTATTTCTTTCTAAGCATTTTCTTAGTGGTGAACCCCCTCTTTAATCACACCCAAGGAGACCTTGTAGCAATCTCTTTTCCTCATTGGATCATTAGGTTGGGATCTCTAGGGTTTCCTTGAATGAACTAAGAGTGAAATAGGAGGACCCCCCTTTTTTGTGTTCCATCTCCTAAAAGGTGGACAACACCCTATTTCCTTATGTTCAAGACCTATATAGTGTGGGGCTAGTTTGGATGAATTTCCAAAATTGACAACACTTTTATGAGGTTTTACCCTTAACAACACTTCCTCTCCTACTACAAAGTTCTTAGGTACCTATTTGGAATTAGCATAGCTAATTTTTTGCCTATCATTGGCTTCAACTAGTCTTTGCTTGATAACCTTAACTTGTTCTTCCATTTTTTTTAGTAATTCAGGCACAAGACTCGCCCTATCCTCAAGTTTATTAAAACTTATAGTGGTTTGACACTTTATTCCATTAAATGCTTTGAAAGGAGCCATCTTAATTAGAGAATGGTAGGAATTATTGTAAGAAAATTCCACCAAAGGAGAATAATCTTCCCACTTGTATTGCTAATCCATGCAATACATTCACAGTAGGTCTTCTAATACTTGTTTTACTCTTTTCATTTGGCCATCTATTTCTAGAAGATATACTACACTTATATTTAGTTGAGTTCCAAGTGTAGAAAATAAGGTTTTTCAAAAACCTAGAAGTCACATGTGAATCCCTATCTGAGATAATTTTCTTAGGTATACCATGCAACCTAAACAATTCTTGAATAAATTTGTGAGCTATAATAGGAGCTCCATCCATCAAATTCCTAGGTATGAAATACGCTACCTTAGTAAGCTTTCCCACTATCACAAGAATGGCATTTTTCTTATTCCTTGACATGGGTAATCCTTGCACAAAGTCCATACTAATGAATTTCCACTTACATTCAGGAACATCATGTGGATACAATAGTCCCATAGGTTGATGATGTTCAGCCTTCACTCTTTGACATTCCAAGTATCTAGCCACAAATCTTGCAACATCTCTCTTCACCCCTTTCCAAAAATATAATGGCTTTACATAATCCAACATTTTTGTCACTCTAGGATGTCTAGAGTATGGTGCTTCATGAACTTCTTTCCACACAAGATTTTGTAACTCTTCAGAGTTAGGAACATATATTCTTCTTTTAAACCTTAGCAATCCATTATGTTCAAAGTAATATCCCTCGTACCTTGCATCTTTCGGATCTTTCATAAGTGCCTACTTAACTTTCTCATAGTAAAACATCATCTTTGCATTTCTACAACACTTGACTTTAAAAGTTGGTTTGAATTGTGAAAATTAGGCAATATGTCATCTATGACTCAAGGCATGAACAACCCAATTTTCCTACCCTTTTATGTAGTTGATATTGAAGTCATAATCTGATATCAACTCCAACCATCTTCTTTTCTATGCATTTAGATTGGGTTGGGTGAATAGATACTTCAAACTATGATGATCTATTTTTAACTCAAAAGTCTTTCCTAACAAATAGTGCCTCCACATCTACAATGCGTGAACAACTACTGCTAACTCTAAATCATGTGATACATAATTTTTCTCATAGGACTTCAACTTTCTTAATTCATAAGCTATAACTTTCCCTTATTACCTCTTAACTCCTCCCAAGCCTTCATTTGATGCATTTGTGATGACAGTGAAGTTTCCTTTAGGATTTGGTACCTTCAAAATTGGAGCAGTTGTCAACTTCTCCTTGAGTAAGTCAAATGCTACTTGGCATTTTTATATCCACCCAAAAAATTTCCCTTTCCCCTATAATGAAGTAATAGGAAAGGCTATGCTAGAAAATTTTGCCATAAACTTCTAATAATATCTAGCTAAAGCCATAAAAATTATGACCTCAGGTACATTCTTACGTGTTGGGCAATCTATCACTGCCTTAATCTTGGATGGATCCACTGAAATTACCTTAGCTAAGATCACATGACCTAAGTACTACATTTTCTTTTGAAATAGCGTACACTTAGAAAGTTTCTCATATAATTGATGGGTGATCCCACAATATTGGTTTACACTTTCTCAAAGATCCTATTTTTTGCTGAAATCACATATTTTTAGAAAATATAATGATTTAAGCCTTGAAAAGTTTCATTTAAAGGATTCCAATTGAAGAGGGTTTCATCAAGTCACCTTAGATCAAACCCCCTTGGATAGAACCCCGCTAGTTTTAAACCATACCTATAGTGGAGTCTCCTTTACACCGATCAAAGTGCTGATAAAAAACCACCTTTGATTTATCTTTAGGGGGATCAAATGAATTCATTTAAAATTTTATTTTTTGAGTATGTAGTCCTTATTATAAGTTTCCCAAAAATTATAATTTTAAATAAATTTAATTTGATTATTATATTTATTTTTTATTTCTTGTGAATGTAGGTTTTTCACCTAAAATCAAGCTCTTTGTTATGCACATGTGGAAAAATAGTAGATTATCAAAAAATAATTAAAAATAATATCAATGCACTAGATATTGAATTCCTTGATCCAACCAAAAATAAATAAAAATTTGATACATATAAAAAAAATTATGTTGTATACAGTCCACCTATGTCTAAATTGTAATTGGTTTGTCTTCGAAACTTGATTAAGGAAAAAAAAATTAATAAAAAATTATGAAACCAAATCAAAGTGCTAGATATCGTAGTTACAAATCTAAATTAGAAAAAAAGAATTTTATCCTTCATGGAAAAAAATTTATGTTGTATATGGTAAGCATCACTCCTTAAAAATGGTGTTTACTGAAAAAAAACTAGTTTTCGAAGGAGATGGAAAAAGAAGTGAAATTTGATTCCAAAAATTTTGAAAAAAATATATTTAGAATCTAGAGACAAAATTTCACAAATCACTAGTTTGCATCATCTTCAAATTCCTCATGGTTTAGCCGTTATAGGTGCCTGAAAGTGAAGATTTAGTTAGAAAAAAATAGTTTAGTGTCCAGTTTGGCCAAAAATTGTAAACTAGTATTGTGGGATCACCCTGATGTTCTCTTAACCACTGAAGAACTATCTCTAAATTCTTTCAATGGTCCTCATTCTTGGAATAAATTAGAATGTCATCCAAGAAAACCAAGACAAACTTATCTAGACAATCCCTAAATACTTTATTCATTAGGTTCATGAATACTGCAAGTGCATTAGTAAGTCTGAATGGTAGGATTGTAAACTCATAATGTCTATATCTAGTCCTAAAAGTAGTTTTGAAGATATCTTTATCTTTGATCCTTAACTGGTGATATCTTGATCGTAGATCAATTTTTGAAAACATAATCGCTCCTCGTATTTGATCAAAGAGATCATCATTGTGTGGCAATGGGTACTTGTTCTTTATCATATCTTTATTAAGCATCTGATAATCTATGCACAACTGCAGTGTACCATCCTTCTTTATGAAGATCATTGGTACTCCCCAGGGTGAAACACTAGGCCTTATCAATCCTTTGGATATCAACTCTTCTAGTTGTGCCTTAAGCTCCTTTAACTCTATTGTTGTCATCTGATAAGGCACTTTGGAAATAGGTTCCGATCCTAGTACAAGGTCAATGGAGAAATCAAATATCCTTTTGAGCAATAATCCAAGTAAATCCTCTAGAAATACATCCACAAACTTTCAAAGGATAGGATATTTTTCCATATCCGTTTCTCCAATTTCCATCATTTCACCTTCCTCTACCTCTTGATTGACTCAAGAAATGAATTCTTCATTTTCCTCAATCTTTCCATCTTTACCACATAGAGAATGCATCCTTTCTTCTTGGTTCTATATAATTGTACTGCGGAAATTTGACACAACTTGACTTCCCTAGGTGTCCCTTGTAACATCACCAAGTTTCCCAGATTGTCTAAGCACTCTACAATTTTTGAGTGATAATCTACTTTGGCTCTATGCTTCCAAAGCTAGTTCATTGCTAGGATAACATCCTATGATCCTAAGGGAGCTACATAAAGGTTCACCTCAGTAGAGAAACTAGGAAGTTCAACCTTAGCTCCGAACAAGCATTGTTCCACCGTTGCTCTTGTTTTATTTTCATATTCAACATCCAAAGATTTTTCAATGTAACCAGCTTTCTTATATATTTGATTTTCTATTATAGGTTAAATAAATTTTTCACTTGCTCTAGTATCAATAACTATATAAATGGGTATACCAAATAGAATACCTGGAGTTTCCACTAGAGTAATTTGATATTTCGCTTGATGATTATCCAAAGCAACATGGCTCTTCTATTGAAAAGTGACCTATTGGGGTGGAAGATGATTTCCATGTGGTCATGTCCTTGAAGATATATTGGGAAATTAAGTATCATAATGATTTCTGCCACAAGTAAAACATCCAGTTGTTGGTCCTTTCCTTCCCATAGACCCATCAAATCTATTAGCATTTCTTCTAGTGTTGTTGGGGTTATTGTTATTATTATTTCCCCTTTGATCCATCCTTGATTCATTCCAATTTCCATGAGATCCCCTATCTCCTTGCTTCTAAAATCTTATGCTCTATTATTCTTCTTTGGTGTTTGGTTACTTTGAGTTCCTCCAAACTTCTTATGATTTTTATTCTCCCTATAGATGGAGATGGCCTTGAGCTGTTTCTCCTACTTCATAGCCTTTCCATAGACTAGGTCGATGGTAGATGGTTTGTGCACATTCACTTCTACACCTATATATCCATTAAGCCCCATGATAATTTTTCTAATACAAAAAACACTCATCTTTTTGGTACATAGGAATGTACCTCAATAGATGAGTAAACTTTACCCAATACTCATTAATTGACATGTCCCCTTGCTTAATATTTTGGAAAACTGTAAGTTTTTGGTTGAAAAAGAGTTGGGGTAACAACCTTTTCCAAAATATATCCAAAAAATCATCCCAATTCAATTTTAAAGAATTAATTACGAGTTCCATTTTCTTGCTCATCCACCAGTTAGAGGCTTCTCCTACTAACTGATAGTCTCCCAAAATAGCCTTGGTAACTTTTGAGTAGTTCCTTATCTCAAAATATATTTCCATTTGTATTAGCCAAGCTTTAGCTTCTTCCCTGCTAGTACTCCCTTCAAATTTAGGTGGAGTTATTTTTCTCATGTCCCTAGAAAGTTTGGTTGCCAAACGCTTCCTACTAGATTCTTTAGATTGAGAGTGAAAATTCTCATCCTCATGTTCTTTGGTTTAAGTACAATCATGAGAATTCTCTCCCTCATTTTCATTATTTGGAACCTCTTGTTCCTCTCTATCTTTCTTCCTTACTTCTTGCTCCAGATTTCCCAACCTTGTATTGGTCTCATGGATAATAGCCAGTATTTGATCCAATATTGCTTCAACACTCTCAAGACCTCTTTCGACTTCTTGGATCCCTCTAGGATTAGTCCTTGTACTCACTATCCTTTGTAAGGAAAAGGGTTACACCTGAAGGTTTCATATTTATTAGATTCTATTATATTCACACAACTTATGGAAAGCATTTAAATGAGCATTCATTTGCACATAAAAAATAAATTTCTCATAAGTTTGAACACAATCTTTGATAAAAATATAACTTTTATTTACTCATAAGGATCTCAATATCCTTTCCATTTACATAGATCAACTATTCAAATAGTCAAGGGGAGAGTACCCTTAACACTCACTCATAGATACATAACTCAATGAGGCATACGCCTTACATTTTTGTTCATCTCTCATTTTCTCATATCTATCCCAAAAGGGGTAGTATCCTTTGGACTTATCTTCTAATACATAATTACAAGGAACATATCCCTCAGATTCATTACTTGAGGAAATTACAATCACTTCCGATAGAGGAAGAACTCTAGGGTCCCTAAATATTATGCAGGACTAATGCTACATTTTGAGGGCATATCCCTGGAAAGTGACAAAGAATCAAACTTTGTTGGTGATACTAGAGGTAAGTAGTTGAAGTTAGCTTCCTCCCTCATCCTTCTCTTTACTTTTCTAACTCGAGAAAAGTGTGACTGATTGTCTTAGTTTTGCTTAGCCAGATTAATTTTTCATAGTTGGTTCCCTCTATCGTATGAACAATGGCCTCATTTTCCTTCTTGGCTTCCAAATAACACTCATTCCCAATTACTGACTTTCTTGCAGTCAACCTAAGGTGCACCATCCTAGTGCAACAATTTCCAAACATTAGATAATGTTGGATGGAAAGTATAGTGAGAACATAGATTCCAAAGTTAAACCTAGCTCTGATATCGCATGTAACATGCCAATTGTTCAAAAAAGATAAATTATCTAAGTTTACCTTTCAAGTGAATAATCTAGGTTCATTTCCTAATGCAATAAAAAAAAATATTTCAAAGAGTGATTTAATAAGCATTAATAACACAACAATATTTTTAAACATTGTTCTCTTTCCTAACAAATATATTTACATGCTTCCAAGATAGATTAAAAATGAAACATACATAGCTTCTCAAAGCTTCCTTCGGTAATATCAACAATAGATGTACTTTGATCTGAGAAGATCCCCTCAAACCTTGGCTGCCAACTATGGAGGAGAAGCATCACTCAAGTGCTTTTTCACCATCCATGGACTCTTATGTGATCCCCCACACATCTGTCACATATGGCAAGATGGCCCTACCCTTCAATGAAGGAGTTGGTTTGAAAACATCATAATTGTAGCCTATCTGAACTCCATGTTGTGCCCTACATGGTGAGAACTTTCATACATCCTATCTTGTATATAAATCATGGACTAGCATGCATAAAAGGTACATAGTGAAATTAACAATGTAACCAATGGAAAATTACACTACTTTGGCCAAAGCTTCATATAAAAATTAATCCTAGATCACATACACTTCTCTAGTTTGAATTTTCTCAAGATCATTTGTACACTATGCTTAGGTAATCCCTTCACGAGGTAATCTTTAACCATAGGAACAACCTATCTCCCCTTGTAAATATAAGTATATATACTACGTAGATTTCCATTTTTAAACTATTCTCAGTTGCATGAGAATTAAATACTCCCAAGAGAAGACATCAACTATCTATAGTTTGATATTCATAAACAAGTTGATAAAAAATTCATACCTATTCAAGCAGCTTCGTATCCTACTATATTATACTAAAGTATGCAATTAGTCTTTAGTATGGAGTATGTACAATCAATACTTTACTAACACATTGACAAAGAGACAATAGATTTTTTTACTTCAAGGATGAAATACAATCTTTCCCTATACTAAAAAATCCATGATATTCACAAAAAAAAACTTTCAATCTTTCCCATACAAAAAAACATAAAAGAATAGACCACATTCCTATAAACTCTTATTTCCCAATTGACAGACTGGTTCACTACTTTGTTCCTTTCAAAATCATCTTTCCAAGCTTCTCTTAATACTCCAATTCTCCCAAATAGCAACTCAAAATAACTTTCTTACTCTAACCTCACAAATACTCTCAACTCATATAATGAATAACTCAGAAAAGAAATCAAAAGTAGGCAAGAATGAAAGGCATACAAAAATGTGAGACAAGAATTCCTACAAGTTAGTTAAACTAGTTGACACCTCTTAGCAACAGAATTCAACTCAACTCATTCAAGAAGAAGGTGTTAGTGATTTAAGCAATTACTTGGATCATTTAAACAACATATTGACCTCTTTTGAGCTAGAAATGGTTTGACCAATTCATATAAGCACATGATTATAAAAAAAAAAAATTGACTTGTAGCTATAGAATTCTATTTGGTTTATGCAAATTCATAATTTGGCACCACCACTTCAACTCATTCCCTATTAATTTGGCCACTGATTATACTTAGTATAATAAATCTAATTTCTAGTTTCTATGTTTAAAGCATCAAACTTGGTCTACATTTTACTCACAACACTTTACAAAAGTGTTGAGGCAATAAATGCTAGTATATCGACTCAACATGCACGTTTTTACACACTGTTGTTCAAGTTTTGATCCATTCTCTATTTTATTTGTTGAGTTCATAATACATGGCATGGGTTAAATATGCATATGTGCGCATGTTTAAATGGTTGTTTAATACTTACTCATATGTGTGCTATGCCATATCAGTGCTATTTACTTGAGTGCTTAATAAAGAATATAAACTTATACATATTTGTATATATATATTATTATATTTATATGTATATGTATATATATATTCATTAACATTGATCACTATAATAAACCATTTAATATCCAAATGCATATTTCATGCTATCATACATAAAACATCATTATATGTATATACTTATATACATATGTACATATACGTACATGTATTGATATAAGTCTATGGACATTCCATTATATCAAATACATACACATATGGATGATTGACTAAGTAACATGTATATATATGATATATGTGTATACACACACACATATATATATGATACCCTCATTCCCATGAGAAATCCCTCCATGAGCATGTGGAGGTACATCTACCTTCATATGTACTCATGTACGTATTAACTCATGTACATGGGCTTATCATCGACATGTATATGTATACACATATATACTTTCTATGTACATATGTCTAATCGATTGCATCAAGAACATATAAGAAAAGAGATTTCACCAACCAAGCACTTAACACTAATTCAAACATTCTCAAATGAGATAACACCCTATCTAACACATGAACAAATAATGATATGGATTGAATTACCAATATCTGAAACAATGTCTAGACTTAACCATTCTATATGTGTGTGTGAGTTTAGTTTAGGCTTTGTTAAGGGTTTCTACACCAAATCCCTCTCCTGAGTGATACTTCCCCTCCTTCTAGTGCCTTGATCCCTGCATTTGCATCCAGCTCAACACATTCATAATAGTAGTTAGATGTTCACAATACCATTATTTCCTTTATATAAATCGCCATTTGAAATATTAAATTCATTAAACACCCTTTCCACATATTTATTCCAATATAACAATAATGAAGTTAACATTCATTCATTTCTTTCCAAATGATACAATCAAAGTATATGCACATGATTTCTAATCAATATTGCAAAAACATTCATATATTCAATATTTTAACCATTCATAGGAATAGTAAATAGGTAAACGCACAATGAGGTATAACACATATTTTTGCTCCATTATTTTATGAGAGAGAAGTATTATTTTATCTTTATTATTAATTATTTTCACATTGTTAATTTTTTGTCACTCTTATCTATTATTTAGAGTTACCAAAGGAGAGAATTCCTTCTCAATCCATATGTTAGCATTTTGTTTGTGGTGATATTGGACTTGATGTCACTTAAGAGTGTGACATTTCTTGGCATATGATATTCCCCTTGGTGTTAATACTATGGCTAGTGTTCCCTAAGGTGTGAGCCTTTTATTCCCTGAACTTTCCTCTCTTAGTGGTGATCTCATGTGTGACATTCCCTAAGGTGTGATCCTTCATATATTGTGCAATGCCCCTTTTTTAATTTTTATAAAGCACCTTTTGTGGTGGTGTTGTTTGTAACACCACTTGAGGTTTTGGCCTTATGTTGTTTCACATTCTTAGATATTTATGTGCCTTCTTACGTAAGTTTTTACACCTTCTTAGGTGAATTTGGAATTTATGCACCTTTTGAGGTGATTCTTTGCACCTTCTTAGGTGATTCTTTGTGCCTTCATAAGAGAATTTATCATTTATGCACCTTCATAGGTGAGACCTTGGCAAAATTGGTTCATGGACACCCCTTTTAGCATGGCCTCTAAGCATAACACATATTTCCTGATAGTAGAGTTGTGTTTTTCATGATTGTTTAGCATAACATAACTTGCTAACCTTTTGGAACCTATCATATTGCATGTACAACTAACATAACACATCTTGCTAGCCAATAGATCCATGTAGCTCATTAGTGATATGGCATAATCCAACTTGCTAGTCCTCATAAGAGCATTCCTATGACTAACACTTATTTGATGGATGATGTTTTCTATTTGAGACAATTTAACACCAAGGTCTCTTTGCCTTACCAACTTGAATCCCTTTAGTAATAACCTTGTGTTCTTTTGTGTGTTTTCTTCATCTTTTTATTGTGTTTGCATCATGTTATTGTTCATTTTTTTGTCATCTATATGTTATGTTATCTCATATGTTGTTGTTGTTTATGCTTCATGGTTTTGACATGTATGTTGTCTTGTTGCATTTTATACATGTGTGTTCCTTTGTGCTTATGTTGGTTTGCCATGGGACCTTGTATCCTAGGGAAATGTGCACTCTCCCTAGATCCTTTGTCATCCTACCTCTTCAATATTTGGACAATCAGATCCCTCTTTTAACATATATTTTCTATTTCAATATGAGTTTGAGCATAAGTTCATACTCTCACTAAAGTGGGGGTGAAATGTCACATTGTAAATTGTCAACCTTGATAATTTCATATTATTTTTTGCTTCCCCTTTAATTATTGGACCTAATTTAACTCCTAATTTCCAAAATTATACATTCCATGGCCCATTTTTAAAAATTATCGACAAATTGCAATCAAAAAACAAATGCATTTATCTAATACCACTCCCCGACACCTTACTTTTCAAAAAATAGCATTGGGGCACATATTCCCAAGGTGAATTAGTACCCCTATTTTGAATCCAAATTTAAATATGTTTTTCAATACTTTATTATTTGAAATTCAAGTGTCCAAAGTCAGCTATCAGGATTTAATTTGTGGGAAATTAGAAAAATTGCATATAAATACCTAATTATTGCATCATTTCAAATCTAACAAAAAAGTAAGTGCAAGAATTTTTGTCAAGAGCATTTTCAAGCAAGTCAAGAGAAAATTTTTAGTCATTTATTACAACAATTCTAGATCCAAGCATCATGTCAAATCATATGTGAGCTTATGTATATTCATGTTATCATTGTTTATGAAGAATAACCCTTTCATAGGTCTCCAATCAATTCAAGAAACTCAATCAAGTAAGATCCAAGTATTGAGGAGATGTGTATTTCTTCAGTCCTTCAAGGAAGTCATTGAAGGGTGGTGAGTTACAACACTTTGTGGATTCATCATTCCTTTTATCATTTATTCCTATCCCTCAAAAGGATAGGTTTTCCTATCATTGACATTCACATTGTGGAAGTGGAAACACTAACACGAGAAATGACTAAGGGAAGCCCTTAAATGGTACAACCATTCCTCTCTCTTTGAATGTACAATTTTTTGTGTTTGAAGAAGATTGAAGGAAGTGTTATCTTCTGAAATTTGCACCCTTATCAAGTTGCAGAACTCGATACTTCAGAAAAACATGGGATCATTTCAAGGCTATGGGTCACCTAAATTGAAATGAACCTCCAGGTAAGGTCGGCTTCCTATGCTGGTAGTATCACCTATACTACTAATTTATTAGGAAAAGGGAGAAGGAATACTGAAAACAAGTAAAACTAAATTGATAAATACTATCCCCTATGGTGATACACTAAACTGACAGGAATCATGAAATAAAATAGATGAACATACCCTGGAAAACTAATGATAGTTATTTCATTTACTCAACATAAATTTTGTGAACTTATGCATAATTAATGAAAAGGCTTAATCTGCATATATATTTTAAGAAGGAAAGATGAATTTCACAACTTTAAAGTTCAAATGCAGACTTAGAAAAAGCACAGCTCAAAACTTGCATAATCTGAAAGAAAAATGAAAGTAGTATGAATACTAACATTGGTTTCCAAGGTAATCTTTGTATTTCATATTCCAAATTCTAAATTCCAAATGAGTTACAAAGCATACATCAGTTGAGAAAGGATTTGAGGAAAAATCACTAACTCTCTAGAATGCATAATCTAAAATCCTTTACAAAGAGGCAAAAAATCCATATATACAACAAAAATTGTGCCAAAAAGAATGTGTCGGCCCCTACTTTAGGGTTTACAAAATCCATCGGTTCCTAAGGGGTCGGCCCTCAAATCTTTTGGAATAAAGTTAATACTGCATTCAATGTGCATCCCCGTGTCCATGTTAGTGAAGGATCGCTCCAGGGATGGCCTTTTAGGTCTTTTGCAACCATCACATTAACTTCTGGCCCCCATGT
This sequence comes from Sequoia sempervirens, assembly GCA_007258455.2. Lineage (NCBI taxonomy): Eukaryota > Viridiplantae > Streptophyta > Pinopsida > Cupressales > Cupressaceae > Sequoia > Sequoia sempervirens. The sequence goes on along the minus strand of VDFB02274218.1, from coordinate 22,079 downwards.
CCATCCTCGAACCTCCTTAGAGCTGCTTTGAATGTTTTGCAGCATTACCATAAATGTTGATCTACTATTTTTGATCTTAGAGTAAATCCATACCGCTTATGCTCTATTGATCTTTCTCGCAAGAAAAGTCAAATAGTCAAATTGTCACTGGTTCGCCTTTAGCTTCCTCTGATTGGTTGAACACGCTCCACGTAATATTTCCAAGTGGTCAAAAGTTATTCAGACAGAATCACATGTTGGTGAGACACTAGGCGTGTCTCCCCGATATGATTATACTCCACAACAACAATCGGCATAGCTTAGAACTGTTGGCAAGAGGTCATACCAAGCTGCAAAAGTTATATCGATATCCAAAATTATCGCCTAGACCATACTCCGCTATCACTCCATAGCGACGGCGAACCCCAAGAGTCATGTACTGGAGATTCCAAAACGATAGATAATCGCTTTCGACAAGAGGTCATACCGCAAGCACCTGACAGTAGTTACCATTCCATTTAGACCATCGATAAGAGTCTCGGCAATGCCAACACGAACACACCACCGGCAGCATGCCCAAGCTCTGCAAAAAAGGTCTCAAATAGCATCCATCGTACTGCCACCCAAGAAATGTTCAAACAGACATCATAGCCTGAAGATAAATATAGAAATGAAACTTCGCTTCACCTGAGATCCAAACACCTCTAATCCAGAGATCGACTCCGCAAGCTTCCATATATACTCAGGCCGATCGATCATTCCAAATGCAAGGGTCACCTTCTCTACGCATCAATGCCAGGCTTTGAAAAGATATCATATCGACCGTTCCACTTCAAGAAGACTCACACTGGTCTACAGCAGCCATGGCAGAGCATGTTCTGCACATTCCTCCTGAGACAATCTCATATCTACAAGACATTCCCCTGAGCTCAAATCATTACACCGAAGGCACTATTCTTTCGGTGAGACATCCAACGGTCGGCAAGACATCTACCTGAGCGCAAACCCTGTCGACGAAACAAACAACCATCGGTGAGAGGTTGCGCCGGTCACTGGGAAAACCGCCCATACTTCAGAAACCCCATACTGCTCCGCCGGGCTATACTTCATAAATTCTCCAATGACACCCCCTTTCTGGAAGCACTTCACCACAACAAGCAGACAATTATAGCTTAATGCAAAACTATTCTCCCCTACAACTCTACTTCCTGCGGAAATAACGACGGGACTTTTCCAAGCTGAGAGATGGAAACTCCATGGCTACCTGTTCGGCCTACCTTTCCAATGAAATCAACACTGTGATAGCTGGGCTTAACCTTATGGGAGCCATGTTACTAAATCCCATGTGCCTACTTCAAACATAATTTCCTTTATTTTCTGTTTTGTGAAACAATTCTACCCTTTCAAACCCAAATGAAAAGTAGGCACATAAAAGCTCGGCATAAAATTTATTCATTGGTTAATCAAACCCTACATCTTGACAACTCATGAAAACTCACTTACAAAAATATCTAATAGTGGTCCAACAAATTTGTAGATGAAAATGGAATGCTCTAATATAGAACCAGAGGACTAAGAAAATAGATCTGATATCCCTCTACAAGGACACATATTCATAGGGAGAATTAGTCCTCCTTTTTCAGCCCCAAATATGAACCATAGGTGAACAATGTCTTGCTTAGTCTAATTCTTGAGTCTAAATTTCTTTGTGATGTATCAAATAGATATTTTTTTTGCATCAAAATAGGTATTTACATCATTATCCTATTCATTGCATTAAATTTCATTGCTAAATCCATTCCAAGTTTGGTCAAGGGAATGTTCACTCACCTTTCAAGTTGTAAGTCAGTCTTATACCTTGTACAAATCCATGAAACATCTAAGAAAAGAACATAAACCCTAGGGTCAAATCTTAGGGTTTCACTTTTCCTACGTTTCAGTTCCTTTAGAGAGAGATAGATATGAAAATGGTGGAAGAGGATTTGTAAGATCTTTCTTCTATTATGGCCAAATAGGTCACACTTATTTCAAGTGTCCCCAGATTTGAACTAAATGGCATGGAGGGAACAAGATTGGTTTTCATCTTGTGGAAGTTGATGTGGAGTTAGTTTCTTCACCAATTCAGAAACAGTAGCAAGGAAAATACTTCATGATGAAGAATTTTTTCTGTCATCCTTTGAATAATTAAATAGTCCAAATTAGAATCTTTCAAACTCTTTGTAATTCCAAGGGAAAATATAGAAAAGTTATTATTGATAATGGGACACCACCAATCTAGCTTCAATGGAGATGATTAAAAAAATAACTTGAATAAATCAACACATCCAAATCCATATTGGGTTTCCTATGTGTAAAAGGATTGACATGTGGTTGTAAAAAACATTATCTTATAAGAACTTCGATGTGATCCTACTATGATGAATTGATGAGTGATTTCATGTCCATGGATATGTGGCATGAATCATTTTGGATCCTATAATTCCATGTGTGATGATGGAGAAAATGATAGCTACACCCTTGTCAAATATGGTTAGAAATATACATTGAGCCCAATCAAGTAATACAATGAAGAAAGTGGAAAAGATTATAGGATGATCCTTACCACTAGGAGGTAATTCCAATATACTTGAAGAGTAGGGAAGGTGAACCATAAACATGTGTCTATATATTTTGATAATTATTTCATAAATAAAAATAAAAGAGATATCAACTTAGGTTATGTGGAAACAAAAATTATAATCCCTTCTTGGAGATAGTGCAATTTCGCCCACTATCATCCATTGGTAATGCTTTGCATTAAATGGCCTCCTTTTAAACTCCATTGAAGGAAATTCAAGACCTATTTATTGATCTCAAGGCTTACTCAAATCAAAAACCCTTGACAAAACGTCATCAAAGCATTAAAATTTAAATAACCCAACCTAAAAATTGGCGTGACCTATATCGCCTTTGGGGTATCATGTAGGTAATCTACAAGAAAGTCCCATTTTCTGGCTCATTTTTAGGGTTTGGAGGGAAACTAATTTTAATTCAAAATTTTGTTGATACAACTTTTGATCTAAATAATGTAATTAGGCATTTCCATATAAAAAGCTTCTAAAGTCATTTTAATATAAGCAATAATCCAGAAAGAGTAATTTCCAAGATCCAAGCATCTTAAGAGTATTCAAGATTCTTCAAGGTTAGCCACCTACAAACAAGCAGAACGTCAAATTCTAAGCCTTTGGAGCAACACTGGTCAGGTTTTTGTAAGTCTCTCAAGCTCTCACTTCTATCCAAGATTCTAGTACTGTCAAGGGTTGATTATGGCTCTATGGTAAATCATATGATGGATTCTAGGTTGAAGATGCAATCAAGTCAATAAAGCAGCTCAACACTTATTTCCTAAGCACCCATCCCACGTTTTCATCCCGCCATTCCATCTACAGTTCCACACACTGAAATATCAAAGTATTGTATTCCCCAAGTGAGTCATTCATGTCCATGTTTCATTCTAGCATCTCATTCTAGCACAATAGAATAGGTTTGCATTGCATTTCAAATTTTCCTAATCCTAGACACACTTAAGGTTAGAGTTTATGTTCACATTTGCATTCAAAATCTATTGTTTCTATCAAGGTTTAATTACCAAACTAGGGGTTTGACCAAGAAAACCCACCATAAGCAAATCAACTCTATATTTTGTTTTGCAGGTCTTTTTATAGGTTTAGATCTAGAAATCAGTTTGGGAAGGAAGAGCAGAGATTGGAGCACAAATTTGGAGTTTGAATTCCCAAAAAAGAATGAGACTGATACGCCAGAAATGGCGTATGAGTTTCACTATAGGAAATTTTCTAGATTTTTGAAGATCCTGAACCTACACTGTCAGAAAGCTATCCCAGTCCAAAAACCCTAGACTGGGACTGATACACCAAAATTTTTGTATGAGTCCTAGTGTTCCCTAAAAGCTACATTTTTAGCATTTCAAAGTTGATTCAAACAGTCCTTCATATTTCTAGGTGCACTTTTATGTTTTTCTAGTTTGTTGTTTAGATTTGTACTCTTTTCTAGGTCATTTAGTGAATTTTTACATCATATTAGGTATTGCATTTAATTAGTCTTTCCAAGCTCTAGCTTGGTGTTGAACCCCTCTTTAGTTTTTTATCAGACCCTAGGACATTCCTATTGCAAATCTCTTTCCCCTTTACATCCTTGGATTGAGATCTCTAGGGTTTCCTTGAGTGAAACTTGACCAAAATAGGAGTCTTATCTCTTCAAGGATAGAAATCCTTTCCCTTCCTATTTCCATTGTTTCATTCTGGTGAACCTACATTTAGAACATATTAATTTTGATTTGGAGTGCATTATCATCCTAGGTTTAGCTTGTATTAACATTGCATCACATTTTGCATTAGTTAATTGACATTCTAGGGTTTCTAAATCTTGCATTAGTTAAAGTGCATATAGGCTACGTTTTTACATCTTGCATTGTTGAATCTCATCTAAAATCTACAGTTATGATTAGCTTAGACATCATCCAAAAAAAATAACATAACATTCACAAAAAAAATCTGAAAATGGTACAAAAATCCTCACCTCGGACTCATATGCCCCTCTAGGAGATTTAGTCCTAGTACATGAGATTTTTCTTGATTTTTGGGTATTTTGTGTTAACTGTTATTCACTATTCAGATCCTTGAAAAACCCCGTTTTGGACTCATATTCCCCTCTAAGCGATTTAGTCCCATTTCAGATTTTAAATTGCATTTTACAACATTAAATTCTCTTTTTTTGTGTTTTTTGTTTTCTCTTGTTAGTTATCAGTTTCAATTTGTAGATTTTTTGTTACATTCAAATCATTAGATTTAGCATAGTTTATATTCATTGCAATTGTGGATAGAATTAGATTACTATTCTTTTCATTTTCAACATTAGTTCATAGTTCAATTAGACTAGATTACATTTGGAATTCGTTAGAAAACAAAACAAAAACACCTAAAAACTAATGAACCACTTGGAGAAATCACAATTATTTTCAAATATGTTAAATCTTTGGGTATGTGTAGGATCATCATGGAAAAAATAGGCCCTATGGCAACACAAATCAAAAAAATTAGAGTTGAAAATTGATATATAAAAATTTTAAATAATTTATCTATAATATTTCAAAAAATATGTAAGAATAGAATCAGAGCAAAACTTTAAATCTAGTTTCTAAACTACTTTGTATTGTTTTTAAAAAAATCTATTTCCAGAAATTTTGAAATTCTCCCAATGGAAGCAGCTTCTTAAATTTCTGGGAAAAAATAAGAAGTAGGTGTTTGTCCGAATTAATTCTAACCACAATAAATGATAATAATTTTTTTATAATATTTTAGATATAAGTAGAGGACTCATGTCCCGATGTGATGCATATTTTTTGTAATTTTTTCCAAGTAAATAATAATTAATTATGAATTTTTAATTACAACTTTTTACAAAATATAAAACTTGTATGTTTGACTACCTTAACTCTGGTCAAACTTCATGAAATTCAATTTTTCTTTTTAAATCCATATTAGTGAAGCATAGAATGTGACGCATATTTTGGATTCAAAAAATGTGATACCCATTTGAAAACTATAGATGTTTTCAATTACCTTTTAATAATGTGACTCAGTCCTAATTCAAATAGAAAATGACAATAATTACTTATTAAATCTAAAGTAAAGCATAATTTATATTAGTGGAAAGTTGAGAATATCCTTTAAACCCTTTGGCTCTTATCAATTTTGCAAAGAAAAAAGTCAGCCGGCCATACCCATCAACATATATTGCCACTTTTTGGGCCCATCACCATCCCCGCAGACATACTCCCCTTTCCAAGTTAACTAAGCCTGCCGGTAGTAGTGATGAATTTGACATGTTAGATGGAAGCCCTTTGAGGATTCCTTTGAATTTCATTACACCATCCACTAAGGCCATGTCCAAAACCAACAGAAGTTAACGTGATTCAACCTCAACTTATCCTTTACCCACCTTCACACAAATCTCAAACTCAAAACAAACCTATTTTCACTCTTGAACCACCTAATAAATTTTTTTTACAGCAATCAAGTTATAATACCATTGCTCATACATATACCACTAGAAACAATCCACAACCAAAACAACCAACTCCAACACCTTTACCTTTACCTAATCCAATCTTGCCTAGTGCTCCTCGTTTTCACTCGCATAGTGGGAAGGGGTATGATCTTGTTTAAGAACTTACAAATACTCTTGCAAAGATATCCCTATGGGACCTAATTCAGAATTTATCTAATTATCACTATGCTTCAAATGGCCCTACAACAAGTAGTGGTTCCCTTTGGTACAAATGCAAATGATGTGGTAGCTCTAATACAAGGAATAAATATAGATAATGTAGACATTACCTTTCACCAACATGAGCTACCTCCTTTGGAAATGAGAAAAAGAAATCATGTATTCATGATAATAGCCACCTATGATGGGTGGGGAATAAAAAGAACCCTTGTTGACAATGGTTTTGCTCTCAATGTATGTAGTATGACCCTTTTGGATAAACTAGGCGTGGATAAATCAAGAATTCAACCTCATTCCTTATCAATTCTAGGATTTCACCAAATGGGAAATCAACCACTTGGTGTAATTACTTTACCTATTACAGTTGGAAAGGCTACCTTGCAAACTCCTATTCATTTCATGCCCAATAATCTTTCATACAGTCATCTTTTAGGGAGACCTTGGATTCATGAGATGTGTGCATGCCAAATTTATTAGAGTTTGATGAAAATTCCTTTGGTGGGGTCATGTAAAATATAACAAAAAAGAACAAAAAATGTATGATATGCACAAGGGAAGAACTAGGATTCCAATGCAATAGACAACACATAAATCAAAGTTCATAATCCCAAGTTATGATGATTGAATATAATATGATATGGATGATATTACCATTTTTCTATAAGTTATGATTTTTTAATATTTTTCCATTATTTTTTTTTTTAGTTTGAGATAATTATGAGTTAAGCCAAGCATCTCTAGGAGTGAAATTCCACAACAACAATCATATCATGCACTAATATCAGAGGCCCTAAGAGAGTGTATCACACAAGGGGTGTTGACACAAGATGTAAGTTGTGTTTTAATTTTCCCTATAGTTAGGAGATCAATTTTTACTCTTTTTAGTTATGTTTGTAAAAATGGGGTACCCTAGACCTATGAGGGTACCCTTGACTAGAAATGATGCCCTAGACTAGTATGGGAACCCTAGTCCAACTATGGTGCCCTAAACTAGGAACAATGTCTTAGAATTTAAAATTTGTTACTTTAGTTTGATTTATCACTCATGCATGACCAATGAGAGAATATTTTGCTAAATGAAAGGTACCACCATGCATGTAAGAGCACCCAATGGGTATCTTATATAGTATTCTTCACGAACACGCCCCTCTACTCTTTGTAGTAGATACAAATCATTTACATGGTGTTGGTTTACTATGGGTTTATACCATTCCCACCATGAGGTACCATGACATGATGTTGATGACACTCATAGAGTGATTGGATGTAGACACCTCTACCTTCCATCTTCTGATGAGAAATAACACTGACATTGGAGGATGTATGTAAGATTATTCAACTACCAATCCAAGGTAGGATCATGAGCCACGAGGAGGGGAGGACCTCATATGAGATCCTATCGGACCAATGCTATTATATCAATTGTCATATACTAAAGGATGACAAGGGTTGAATACAACTATAGTGGCTACTGTTTGGAGATGTAGAGATTCCTATGATACATTGCATCATGATCAAAACCATAAAACTAGAATTTACACCAGATGGATGAGGAACATACCTATATGGGGGCTTCATACATATTATAAAAGCTATGAATGAGAAAAAAAACCATGTTTTCCTAGGTGCAAAGCATCCTATACTATGATTTTGGATGGTATGTAAATTATGAGTCACATAGCCTTATGACATGCACCCTTCTCTAGGTTTGGGAATTCAAGAATATCACTTATACATGTTATGCAAGATATCCCATAGAGGTAGCATGGACATATCCTTGAGCCTATTCTTACCCTTTGAAAAATCCATGATAACATGATAGTTTTCTCTATTGGCACATTACCTTTGATTTATTAGATGTTGTGAAAATGGTTTGGAGACCTTATAGGACTCTACAGCCTTGGACTAGTTTTTCACAGTAGCTTATCAAGATGTAACATGATTACTTCTTTGTTGGTCACTATGAGTACATCATTTATCTCATCTATTACGATTGAGTGAGCAGATAGTTTGGTTTCCCTTAGGAGATTCCCATCCCTTGACTAACCTATTTTAGGTCAACTTGCAGTGGCTCTAGGCCACAAGACATAACACATCCTACCATAAGGATATCCCTTTGAGTGACTTTTATGATGAGGAGTGAGGTAAATATCCATTATCTAATGTATATGATGTTGGATTGAGCATTGCATATACTAGGTGGTGGGATATCACATATCTAGATCTTGTATTTCTTGTAGATTATCCTACTGATGATCTTGGGTCATTCCCATGACATTGGGAGGACTAAAAGGAGGAGGACAAGGATAGTTATGGAGATGCAAGAATATATGGTGAGGAGGATGAACATTTTACCATGATAGTAGGAGGAGATCCAAAGGAGCAGGAGGATGCCTATGATTCCCTCGAGGACAAACCTAGGTCTCATCCTCATGTATCACAAGAACACCTTTCTACACTTGAGAGACCTAGTATATACGAGCATGGGAATACAAGTAGAGTGATAGATATTATGGCCCCAACCTCACAAGGGATCCCAAACATAGCTATGATTGTCTCATGTATGAATCCCCATTGATTGTCTGGTGATCTCGGTGATATGATATATTAATTTTTATTATTATTTTATAGTATACTAGATGTATTTAATTTTTATTTATTCTTTATATGATACATCTTATTATTTTTTATATTTTTCATTTTTGTAATTGGCACTCAAGATTGGCTCAAATTTATGGGTCGAGTGATAACATAGATGATTCCTAATATGCAACTAACTTAGTCGATGTGGGTTAATTATAGGGCATCACATAGTGTAGGGTTTAATGTAGAGGTTTTTGATCTCATATCATGATTAAGAGCTATGTACATGGAGCTTAGAGAGAGAGAGATCAAGGCCCCACTAATGATCATATACAAATGAACAAGTTTGTAGACATAGATAGATAGAGTGTGATACAAGAGAGATTGGTTCTAGTAGTTCATAGTAGTAGATGGTTCCAATGCAGAGCTTAGAGGTGAGCTCAAGGTTGTATTGGAATGGAGTGGCTCTAGAAGCTACTCATGATCTACAGTCTCATGTCAACCACCACCACCAGGCCCTGAGGAGTCTAGTAGCCACATGCTTATAGGATGATGATATATTTTGTATGATACACCACATTTTGTTAGTATGGTGATATGATGATGTATATGAATGTTGTGATATGTGTGTGTGTTTGTTTACTTAATACTTTTGGTATTACATATGATCTAATTTAAGAACATGTGCTACATTTCTTATAATTTAACATATATAGAAAATTGGAGACACTTGTGATTTAATTAAATAATATCATCAAGATTATTTAATAAATACAATAATTAGCTAATTGATATATGTAATAGATGATGTGATCTCACTAAAAAACTTAATAAAATTGTTTAATTAAAGGCCACATTTTTTACTAAGTATACACATGTTAAGCTAGATGCAACTATGGTATAATTTGAATAGTTAAATGCTATAATGATCTAATTAACATGGGTATGTGCAAGATCATGATGGGCCAAAAAGTGGCGATATGATGGGTATGTGGTTGATGACTTTTTTTTTACCCAAAATTGATGAAACAAAAAGGGTTTTTAAATAGATTCTCAACTTTCCACCAATATAAATTATGCTTTACTTTGAGTTTAATAAATAATTATTATTTATTTTCTATTTGAATTATGACTAAAGCCCTGATTGATAGGTTGATTGAAAAACATATATAGCTTTCAAACAGTATCACATTTTTTGAATCTAAAACATGCATCACATTCTATGTTTCATATACTATAGGATTAAAAAAAAAATGAATTTCATGAAGTTTTGACCAAGCTAAGGTGGTCAAACATACGAGTTTCTATATTTTTTCAAAGTTGTAATAAAAAATTCATAATTAATTATTTACTTGGAAAAAAGTTACAAAAAATATCCATCACATTGGGACATGAGTCCTCTACTTATATCTAAAATCATAAAAAAAATATTATCATTTTATTGTGGTTAGGGTGGTCAAACAAAAACCTGTATTCTTATTTTTTCCCTGAAATTTAAGTGCTACTCCATTGAAATTTCAAATTTTCACCTAATAGAATTTTTTTTTTTAAATAAAGCTAGTAGTTTAGAAAGTACATTCAATTTGCTATAGATTCTATTCTTACATATTTTTAAAATAATATAGATAACTTATTCAAAATTTTACATCAAGTTGCCTAACTCTGATTTTTCTGAATTTTTCACCACTTAAGGACCTATTTTTTCCATGATGAACCTGTACATACCCACATGTCACAAAAAATATTGAATACCAACAAGTTACTATAAAATTTAATAAAATTACTCTAAAATACAAGAACCACCAATACTTTTCATGAAAGAAGAAATACAAAATTAAATAGAAAGTAAATCTATCTAATCTAATATAACAACATTAAATAGAGGGAAGAACTATTGACGATGGTCGATAAGCATTATCAACAAGATTTAGAAGTGGTGGAGGCCCTGACTAGTCTTAAATTGATTACTATTTTCTTTATGCTTCTTGTGTCTTGGTCCATCAGTTACTATTTGGATGTGTGTTATTTTGTAGAAGAAACATTTTGTATCTTGAGGTTTTGGATTCCTTATAAAAACCCATTTCTCCAATATAATAAAAAACAATGTATACAATTTAGAGACTGAAATGAATCTAAAAATAAAATCTAGGTAAATGCATAGAAATAGTAGGTTCTTTGAGAGGCATACCATTTACTGTAGAAATTTTATATGCACTTGATCCATATTCATTTATTATAGTGTCGATTCCAACCAATTTAGGCTAGACTTTCCCTTTTCTCTTGGTGCAACATTCACATTGTGTTGATTTTCATATAGCACCAAGTCACCAATTTTAAACGAAAATTGGATAATGCCTTCATTATATTTATGTTGAAGACCTTTTTAATAAGCTTGTAGATTTTTGAGAGCATATATATATTTTTCATTGAGAATCTAAATTTATTGAAGTTGTTGTTCCCTATAGGAAGTGCCATCTAGAATGCCATTGAGAGAAATTTGTAATGAAGGAATTTATAAATCCAAGGGCATAACAACATCGACACCATACACAAGGGTGTATGGAGTAGTACTTGTAGTTGTATGAACACTTGTATGACAGGTCCACTATGCATAGAAGAGTTGAGTATGCCAATATTTACCATGTTTGTTAACAATTTTTTCATAAGACTTAATTGTTTTATTAGATGCTTCTACTTGTACATTTGATTGCAGATGATATGGTGTAAGGAAATGATGTTGTATACAAAAATATCAAGGAACTTATTTACTTATTTAGTCATAAATGATGTACCATTATCCAAAACCAAAGTGGAAGGAAGACTAAATTGCAATATATAATGCTATCAGATACAAAGTGACAAATAACATTAGCTATTGTGTAGAAAATTGGAACCAATTCAAACCATTTTACGAAGTAATCTCTAGTTGTAATAATAAAAGTATGTACTTGATACAAATGAAGAGAAATTTTACCAATAAGATCCAAGCCCCACACATAAAATGGCCAAATAGAAACTTGTGCACAAAGTTTTTTAGCATGAGCATGAATCAAATTATTGTGTTGATGCCATTTAGGACACTTCTTAACAAAGGAGAATGAATCTTGCTCCTATTTTTCCAATAATATTCAATACAAATTAAATTTTGAACTAAAGATCAACCACCAAAGTTCCCTCCACAAGAACCTAAATGGGATTCTCTAAGACAAATGGGGATCAATAATTTTCTAAGGCAACAAAAAAGAAGATGATTATATTCCCTTTGGATTAACATTAGCTAGAATTATGTATCATGTTGTGAGATTTGAGATATGAGATCAAGTGTTTTTTGTGGTAGGATCAAAAAAAGTACCATTGTGCAAATATGGAAATATATTGGAGTACCATTAATCTGAATTATTTAGATAACAAACTATATCATCTTTAATTATTTTTGATATTGATCATGGTGATATGAGATTATGAATAGTAAATTTGAAATTTGTAGATGAATTATCAAGAGCTATAATGGAGGAAATGCTAGACTTTGCATTCACATACATTAATTATATTTTCATGGAATATTTTCAATGATATATGAGAATTTAAAAAAAAAAATCTAATGCTAAGTCATGGTATTGTGATAGTTTATCTTGTTTTACTTGATAATATCCATTAATTTGTTTTATGATTAGTTAAAAATCTCCAAATATATGAAGATGTTGAATGTTAAGGGACAATGCTACATTATAACTAACAATAAGAGCTTCATATTCAATGATGTTATTAGTGCATAGGAAATTTAATAGTAAGATAAGAGAATTAGCTTACTTGAAGGAGGTAATAGTATAACACCAACATTATAGCCAGTTTGACACTTTAAACCATCAAAATATAAATCCCATGTTTTTTCCTCTTATACTTGGATAGGACATGATCATTAGGAAATTATTCTTTATTTGGTAGAGCTAATGGTTAGGGACCCTCAACTAAATGGTCGGTCAATTCTTAACCCTTAATTTTATTTTGACAGGAAAAATTAAGATCAAATTTCATTAGCATTACCTATTTAGCTAAGCATCTAGATAAATCAATTTTAGAGAAGAGATGTTTTAATGGATAAAAATTTGTAATAACACACATATCAACATTTAACAAGTAATGTCTCAATTTACTTGCAACAAACACAATATCCAACATTATTTTTCTATTACCATATATCATGTTTTGTAATCAAGCAATGTGTGACTAATGTAGTAGATAAGACATTATTTACCATCCTCATCATGCTACACTAATAATGTAGAAATAGCATTAGATGAAGTAGAAGTATAAGGAATAAAAGTTCATCCTAAGACGACTAGTTGTAAAATAAGAGGATTAGAAAAAAAAATTAAATTCTCAAAGGATTTTGATAATCTTCATTCTATTTAAAATGAGAACATTTCTTAAGCAATTGAGTGAAGGAGAAAGTCTGATCTACCAATGATGAGAGTCCTCTAATATATTATGGATATAATTATGAAATAATAGTGTCATGGCCATTTGATGTGTTGATCCAACATTTTTTAATCCAAATGGCATGACAACCCAACAAAATGTTCCCCATGGTGTAATAAAAATAGTTTTGTATTAGTCTTGGGGATTAATAAAGATTTGATTATATCTAGAAAATCTATCCATGAATGAAAATAAATCATGTCCCATAGTTGAATCAATAATCATGTCTATGTTAGGAAGAGGGAAAACATCTTTCAAAGATGCTTTATTAAGGCCATGAAAATATGTACACATTCAAATACGATTATCCAATTTAGTGTCAACCATGATGTTTGATATCCAAGGTGAATAGTCAATGGGGTGAACGAAACTCACTTGTAAAAGATTTTGAACCTCAATCTCAACCCAAAAATCCACTTTGGGATTCATTTTAAATAAATATTTTGTCTTACAGGTTTAGCATCATCTTGTAACACAATGTTATGTGTATCTACCTTAAGATCTATGCCAAGTATATGTAAACAAGATCAATAAATTAATTCAGGAAAATCATGTAATAGTGTAGTATGATCTTGTTGTTCATTAGATTCAAGAAATTTTCCAATTAAAATTTCCTTATCTGTGTTAGATGGATCCATCGAGACATCAAAAGTATCTCCTACAAGGGTATGTGTAGGATCATGATGGGCCAAAAAGTGGCAATATGATGGGTATGTGGCTAATGACTTTTTTTAACCCAAAATTGATGAAACAGAAAGATTTTTTAAAGGAGATTCTCAGCTTTCCACCAATATAAATTATGCTTTACCTTGAACTTAATAAATAATCATTTTTCATTTTTTATTTGAATTATGACTCAAATCTTGATTGATAGGCTAATTGAAAAACATCTATAGCTTTCAAATAGTATCACATTTTTTGAATTTGAAACATGCATCACATTCTATGCTTCACATACTATAGGATTAAAAAAAATGAATTTCATGAAGTTTTGACCAAGTTAAGGTGGTCAGACATACGAGGTTTTATATTTTTTTAAAGTTGTAATAAAAAAATCACAATTAATTATTTACTTGGAAAAAAATTACAAAAAAGTTATGCATCACATCGGGACATGAGTCCTCTACTTAAATCTAAAATCTTATAAAAAAATATTATTATTTTATTGTGGTTAGGGTGGTCAGACAGACACCTACTTATTTTTTCCCTAAAATTTAAGTACTAATGCATTGAAATTTCAAATTTTCACCTAATAGATTTTGTTTTTTAAATAAACCTAGTAGTTTAGAAACTGCATTCAATTTTCTATAGATTCTATCCTTATATATTTTTGAAATAATATAGATAACTTATTCAAATTTTTACATCAAGTTGTCTAACTCTATTTTTTTTTAATTTTTCGCCACTTAAGGGTCTATTTTTTTCCATGATGATCCTGCACATACCGACAAATAGTGTACTACATGATCTAGAGGGAAAGTTTGGGGTATGCCTTGATAATCTACTATATCATATGATACACAAGCATATTTCCCAAAGTATGCTTTGACATTTAGACAATAGGGAAATCCACGATCATGATGATAAGTAGGTAATTTTTCATAAGCTCCAAAAAATTCCATTGACTCATCAACCAGAAATATATCCGATGACATGTTTTTATTTATAATTCTTATCAACTTAGGATGAACCAAATCGAGTGGAACCTTAGGTGAGTCTTATGTTATTGTGTTGACATTAAGATAAGGTCTTCGAGAATATTTGGTGGGTTTCAAAAGATGGTAACCAAGACCATTTTTGTACCTTTTACATCAATTATATAGTTACCTTGGTACCTTGTTTCTTTATAGTACAACCATTGCTTTTATACCTAGAATGAGAAAAAAAATTATATCCTCTGCCATAATAAATTCCATTTCTTTCAAGGAAGGTGGTTTTTAATAAATCTTCACTGAAATGTGATGTGGAAAAAGAGATCCTAGACCTAGTGAATAGATTACTTGGATCAATCTTTCTTTGCATCAACATTAGAAGCCAAGTCAAGAAGGTGATAAGATTGGCTATAAACCTCAAAAGGAGAGCCAATCTACCTTGAACCTAGTTCTTTTATTTCCTTGAAAATTGATTGCATCTAATGTGAATTAATTGACCTATTAATTGATAAACAAAACTAAAAATCCATAAACTAAAGACAAATTTGTGAATGGTAGAGTTCTATGCACCTTTCCCTATAAATTTGAGGCCAAACTAGGAGGTCAATGGTGGTGGCACTCTTGACTAAGAACAATGAATCTGGATCTATGACTTTCTAGCATGAAATATATAGGTTTGCACTTTTCTCTTCCACTCTGTAATTTGTTGTCTTTAGATTTGAACCTACACAATCACAAAAAGTGAGGGAAAGGGTATCTATATAGGAGTTTTCCTTTGTCATACCCTCATTTTGGTATTTCTACCTCCACAAATAGTTGATTGGTTGATAGATAAAGTGTGTGTGCTCCTAACCTCAAGTGTGTCTAAGTAAGATGGTAATGGGATAAAATGATAAAAACCCTACTCAATTGTTTTAGAGAAGAATTCCTAAATGAAACAAGCAAGATTGATCTAAGAGAAATTCAAATAGCCTAGGGAAAATACAAATACATTAATACCTTGCTTAGGGTAGCAAGTAGATCATCAAAATATGAAGATGAGAAAAATATAAAAATAAGTCATTAAGTTATTGAAAGAAGCTAAAGTTATCTCCAAAACTTAGATTCCAAAATGTCCTTCCATTGGCATAAGACTCCAATCATTGTGATAACTTAATTAATTCTTAAATTCATTTTGTAAATTTGTAGAAATGGATGTATTTTGGCAAAGCTTTTGCTATAATTATAGTTGTTTCTTTTCTAATAAGAATTGATAATTCATATATTTATAGTGTAATATAGGAGTAAATTAAAGTGTAGGCTAACTCTTTTAAATTTAATTTTCAAGATTAATTTATTTCCAAGTCTCAAGTTTGAATTCACATATTCAAACTTAGAGATTGACATAAACAAAAAAATTAAATTTATTAGGAAAAAACCCTAGACTATGGCACTAGTGCCTCTATCTAACCCTTTTACGAACATTCAAATTTGATTTAAAAGTTTAGGGTTTGCTTAATAAGAACTTATCAAGATTAATTTGGTGACATATGATCGAGAAGGCACTTTTGGGGTAGCACTGACCCATTCTCCTTGGTTGAAAAGGAAAAGTCAAGGCTAAGGATTATTCCTAACTTGTACATTAATGGAGTGGACACCAAAGAGGGTTCCAAATAAAGCACTAAATTGAACTTTCACCTTTAGGGAGTACAAATTTTTGACACTACACATGTAAAATGAGTAGTTTCCCAAATTTGAAATTTTAAAACTAGGCGGGCCAATTCGTCCTCACAAGGATGATCTCATGACCATATATCTAGTTGGATCATGATAAAAAAAAATTATATTAGGATTAGTGGATGGATAGGTTGAATGCATTCAGTAACCTCTTATCTAACATTTTTTGAAGTATCATTTACATAGTTTAATAAAACATAAAATATTTATAAGAATTTTTATTGTTGAAATAAGATTATTTCAACTACAATAAACATAGTTATATAAATTATATGGAATATAATTTATTTAAGAAAAATTAAAAGTTTAAAAACATTTTATTTAATTTTATCAATAGTAAAAATAATTTATTTTTAATATCGTGTGGATTCTCTTTCTAATTGAATGATATATTTTAATTTACCATTTTATATTTTCAAAAACTAAAATATGATTATATTAATTTGAGCAATACATCAACTACCAAAATCAACTCACAACAATTTACCACCATATTAAAAATCCATAAACATTTTTTAAAATTAAGATTAAAAATAATTTACAAAGTTGTTACTAACCTGATTTCCATAATTATTTTGGATCGAGCAATTGATTAGGTTTCAATAGTTGTGATAGTATTTGTTGATTTAATGTTAAATATTTTTAATAATATATATAATACTAGTAGTTGTGATGTTAGAGTTGTTAGTGTTGATTATGAGTACTTATAATTGAATGAAATGTGTTCTTTAGATCTAAAAAGAAACAAATGATGTGATGTCACATCAACACACAAAAAACATGATTTAATGCACAATTATGGGTCTACTCTTTTTTAAGGTCCCTTTGGACACTTCAACAAAAACTATGTTGATGTGGCACCATATTTGATGATGTGGATCTTAGACATTAATAGTTATTAAGTTCCTTGCCAAATAAGATAATGCAAAAAAGTGAGAATGTTTTAAATTACCATGTATGATTTTCAGAGACATGACATTAAAATACACACCTATTGAATCATCTCCCCTAATCACATTTCCAAATATGTTTCTAATAGTACAATACAAAGAACTAAAATGTATATACATCATCTTGTACAATATTTTAACAAAAAAAATTGTGCAACTATAAGAAATTTGAAAATGATTTTTTGTTTAAGCCTTTAAAGAGATAAAAATTAAGTGAAGTAGGATTTCTAGAAGCAAGTGATGAGATACAAGATCAAATTTCTAAACTTGCAAAAATTTGTTGTTAAAATGTATTGTACGAAATGGTATACACAGTCTAACCTCTATGAAAAATGCACTTGAAGATATCTGGATTGAATCCGCACCTTAGAATTTGGGAAATTTGCATCATCTCTTTCCATAATAAAAACAATCTTTGCTCTAAAGATTTGGTCCAATCAACTTCCCCCGTAGAAAAATTCCTTGCACTAACTAAACATCATATAGAGATTTTAAAGAGATTGGAGTGCATTCCAATGAGCTCGAAGTGCATTTAAATAAAAAAAAATGATGAAATTTTATTGGTAAAGATTAGATCCCAAATCCCTAGGTTGTGAAGATTTCCAATTAAAGGAAAGAAATGATCCTTTTTATGAAGTTTGTCTAGACCAACCTAATGGAATGTATGAGCACACAATTATCCTAAACTAATAATAATAGAGTTGTTAGAGTGGAATGGCCTATTAACTAACAAAATTTGATAATTATATAATTTTATGATTATGATAATAAATGAGGATGGTAAGATAACTTAGCTATATGATCAATTTGATAAAGGTGTTGAACATTCTTGATTTTCACTTTAGAAAAATGTCACATCTTTGTCTAATATCAATATCTTTTTCTCTATCCAATCTCTAATTTATTTGAGGACATATATTTTGAAGGGTATAGAATCATGACTATGAAATATATTTTTGCTAACAAACTCAACAAACTAAAATATTGTACATATGGTATTCTATTTGTTTGAATTGCACTACTTTTTATTGATATAACATAATTGTCATGATTTTTTAGTTTGTATATGAGAAGAAAAATTACTAAGCCTTATCATCCAAGCATTTGATCTTGTCTGCCAATCCTCTTGATTCTCCATGCTGCTGTGAGAGGCTTTTGTGATCGAATGCCACTAACCGAAATCTCCCAAATTGTTATACTAATGGTATTAGTACAAATTGTCACTCTAGAATTCCTGGGGAAAGGGTACTCCCATGTCAAACTGTGCAAAGATGTTGATTTAACAATTAAATCAATATCAAAGATTGCAAGAAATTCTTGACATGAAGATTCCTTACTCCTTTTAAAAAAAAACTCCATATGTTTTACTATTGATTGTTCCTTTAATGGTCTAGAATGAGAGAGATAGGTATAATGAGATGTGATATTTAGATGTTTTAAATGAATGCAACTGAATTTCTTGAATGTCTTTAAATAATAGCACATGACATCAAACTTTGTAAACATATATTTTGACAACTTTAGGTAAGAAAGGTAATATGGGTAGTTAGCCAAATTTGAATTTTTGAAATTAGGTGGGTCAATTCATCCTCACAAGTATGACTTCATGACCATAGACCCAAGTTGGATCATGATAGAAAACAACTATTTTAGAATTAGTGCATGGATGGACATAGTTAATAGACAAATAGATTGAATTATGATGGTATGTAGTATATAGGAATAAAGTATACTTATAGGTATAGGATTGTGTTCAAATAATGAAATTTTCACAATTATAAACAATTTGATAACGGTTTTTTTCATATCATAAAAAACAAAACAATGTAAACTTTTTTAAAATCTATGATAAACAATAATTATAACATTATTAGTAAAGAACATGATCAATAAGTGATATATACTTATAGAAATAAAGTATAATTATATACTTAAAAGATTGTTTGCAAACATTAAAATTTATGCAACTGTAAGCAATTTGACAATGATTTTTTTTCATAGAAAAAAACAAAAAAAACACAAAGAAAAATGGAATGAACTTCACTTTTTAGAAGCAGGCGAGAAGATACAAGACAAAATTGCCTAAACTTAGAAAATTTATTGTTAAAAATATTGTATGGAATTGCGTACACTCAGACCTTTACGGAATGCATTCAAAGCTCTTTGGATTGAAATTGTACGTTCACACTTTTGACAATTTGCACCGTCCCTTTCGACCTGACTTAACCGACACACTCTAAGTGCTGACTGCTTAGGTGGCCATGCCCATGGACCCCACTAAACCAACCTTTCCATTCCCTATCATTTTCACATTTCTGTTTTTAGTGATCTCGTTTCGTAACTTTTTTTCGTTCCTCCATTTTCACATTTGTTATTTTTGTTTGATTCCACTATTTTCAGGATTCCCCTCTTCGATCCCCCTGTAGAAAGAGATTGTAGTCGCCAACATAACAATAAAATTCCATCAAACTAAATCTTTTATAATACATTGTGAATGAAAGTCAGAGAGGCGAACTGTGTAGGAAGAAAAAATGATAATATTATTCTTTCTTTACTCCCACATTCGATATAAGATTAAATATGGTGAGATAAGTTCTTACAAATACCCTGTCTAAAAAGAAATTAATCAAAGTAAGTTGCGTCTGACTTAAAGGTCATTAGATACAAAATTAGATATGGTGAGATAAACTTTTGAAGTAGAGAAGGTTCGAAACACTAAACTCCAAGATTATTCTGTAAGCACATTTTAACCTTCTTAGAAGGAGATGGCTTAGTTGTAAGGGCGATTTAATTAGAGCTAATATCTATAAATTATATTCCTTTCAATTTTTTATTTTTTATTTTTATTTTTAAATATATGTTTTATAATATTTATGAAATTTTAAAAGATTTTAAATAATGAATTAAAAAAATATCAGATTTATACAGTTTTACAATAGATTTTTTTTTAATAAAATAATTCTAGCACAATCAATATATATTTTAAAAATAATAATAATCATAAAAAATAATTTTAAACAGTCATTATATATTTAAAAATAATAATAATTAGAAAATCTTTTAATTAAATGAAAAATATAAAATAATTCTTAAGTAAATACAAAATTAATTAATTTTTTATATGGTTTTAATTGTTTTAATATTTAGTTGTGTTTCAATTTTTATATATGATCATGGTATGTAAAATTATTCTTTAAGTAAATAAAAAATTAAATATTTTTTTGATAGTTTTAATTTATTTAAATATTTAGTTATGTTTCAATTTTTATATATGATCATGACGTGATATTTTGTGTCTTCCTATTATTGTTGATATCTATTATTTATTTAGAGTATGAAAGATACAAGTGATTATCCTTTAGTGGGGGCACTCATTATTGTTTAATATTTCTAATTTAATAGATTCAAACATATTTTTTATGAATGAAGAAGAGAAAGAAAATGATATTAAATTTGAATATTATAATTTTTTTACAATTCAAGTTCATTAATATGAGCTATAGAAACAATGTTTAGTGAATGTTTTTATGAATTATACTATTTTGAAAGTTGTTATATTTT
Organism: Sequoia sempervirens; assembly: GCA_007258455.2. NCBI lineage: Eukaryota > Viridiplantae > Streptophyta > Pinopsida > Cupressales > Cupressaceae > Sequoia > Sequoia sempervirens. Next base: position 874 of record VDFB02274218.1, on the reverse strand, counting down.
CATTTAAAAAATATTTTTCATAAATCATTTTAATTAGTGTTATTGGAATTAGTCTTTGTTGTAATATGTTAGAAAATATAATTGATACTAATCAAACAAATATTGATTGTTATTATTTTATTTTCTTAGAGTTTTTTATGAGTTATTTCAAGTAAATAAAATAAATAGAAATAGAAATAACTCTTGACTAAATAATATACATTTTTTGAATAGTTCTAAAGTAAAAAAAAAACAAATCTTAGATAAATAAAAATAAAGTGTCAAATACTAAATGAAGTATGCATATTATTATATCAACAATTTTACATTAGTATATATTTATATTATTTTAAAAGTAGGATTATAATATTTTATAAATATATTATCATAAGATACATATATATTATCATCACAAAAGTATTAAACACTCAAACATAACAAAAATATATTTAAAAAAATCAAAAGTATAAAATAACTCTTAAACTAATAAACTATTCTAAAATAATAAAATAACTATAAAGCAAATAAAACAAGTCTCAAGTAATTGTGATATTGCTATCAGATTCACCCGGTGTAGTTTAACCAGTCAAACTCATTGACCCGTGTTTCATGAGTAGTGGTTCACAAGAACCCATCTCTCATGATAATGAATGGTCCATTTAGCACTCATTGCATCTACGTGATTCTCACAAAGGTGAAGCAGTGGGCCTTCCCAGGAGGTCACCCATCCCAGTACTACTCCAGCTCAAGCACGCTTAACCATAAATTTTTCTTGAAGGTTAAGCCCACTTTTGAATCTTGATAGCAATATCAAAATTTGACACATGTGAAAAGCACCTCCTACTTACCAAGTCTCAAGTAAAGTAAATAACTCAAGAATATATTTTTATATTAT
>VDFB02274217.1:0-43668 GCA_007258455.2 Sequoia sempervirens | reverse complement strand
AAAATTTTTGTATGAGTCCTAGTGTTCCCTAAAAGCTGCATTTTTAGCATTTCAGAGTTGATTCAAGCAGTCCTTCATATTTCTAGGTGCACTTTTATGTTTTTCTAGTTTGTTGTTTAGATTTGTACTCTTTTCTAGGTCATTTAGTGAATTTTTACATCACATTAGGTTTAAACATTAGGTATTGCATTTAATTAGTCTTTCCAAGCCCTAGCTTGGTGTTGAACCCCTCTTTAGTTTTTTATCAGACCCTAGGACATTCCTATTGCAAATCTCTTTCCCCTTTACATCCTTGGATTGAGATCTCTAGGGTTTCCTTGAGTGAAACTTGACCAAAATAGGAGTCTTATCTCTTCAAGGATAGAAATCCTTTCCCTTCCTATTTCCATTGTTTCATTCTGGTGAACCTACATTTAGAACATATTAATTTTGATTTGGAGTGCATTATCATCCTAGGTTTAGCTTGTATTAACATTGCATCACATTTTGCATTAGTTAATTGACATTCTAGGGTTTCTAAATCTTGCATTAGTTAAAGTGCATATAGGCTACGTTTTTACATCTTGCATTGTTGAATCTCATCTAAAATCTACAGTTATGATTAGCTTAGACATCATCCAAAAAAAATAACATAACATTCACAAAAAAAATCTGAAAATGGTACAAAAATCCTCACCTCGGACTCATATGCCCCTCTAGGAGATTTAGTCCTAGTACATGAGATTTTTCTTGATTTTTGGGTATTTTGTGTTAACTGTTATTCACTATTCAAATCCTTGAAAAACCCCGTTTTGGACTCATATTCCCCTCTAAGCGATTTAGTCCCATTTCAGATTTTAAATTGCATTTTACAACATTAAATTCTCTTTTTTTGTGTTTTTTGTTTTCTCTTGTTAGTTATCAGTTTCAATTTGTAGAGTTTTTGTTACATTCAAATCATTAGATTTAGCATAGTTTATATTCATTGCAATTGTGGATAGAATTAGATTACTATTCTTTTCATTTTCAACATTAGTTCATAGTTCAGTTAGACTAGATTACATTTGGAATTCGTTAGAAAACAAAACAAAAACACCTAAAAACTAATGAACCACTTGGAGAAATCACAATTATTTTCAAATATGTTAAATCTTTGGGTATGTGTAGGATCATCATGGAAAAAATAGGCCCTTAAGTGGCAAAAAATTCAAAAAAATCAGAGTTAGGCAACTTGATATAAAAATTTGAATAATTTATCTATATTATTTCAAAAATATGTAAGAATAGAATCTGTAGCAAATTGAATCTAGTTTCTAAACTACTAGGTTTGTTTAAAAAAAAAATCTATATGGTGAAATTTTGAAATTTCAATGTAGCAGTACTTAAATTTCAGGGAAAAAATAAGAAGTAGGTGTTTGTCGGTGCCCCTAACCATAATAAAATGATAATGAATTTTTTTATAATATTTTTAGATATAAGTAGAGGACTCATGTCGATGTGATGCATATTTTTTTTGTAATTTTTTTTTTTCTAAGTAAATAATTAATTATGAATTTTTTAATTACAAGCTTTTACAAAATATAAAACTTGTATGTTTGACCACCTTAACTTGGTCAAAACTTCATGAAATTCAATTTTTCTTTTTTAATCCTATATTGTGCTGAAGCATAGAATGTAGTATATTTTGGATTCAAAAAATGTGATACCATTTGAAAGCTATAGATGTTTTTCAATTAGCCTATCAATCAGGACTTTAGTCCTAATTCAAATAGAAAATGAATAATAATTACTTATTAAATTCAAAGTAAAGCATAATTTATATTGGTGGAAAGTTGAGAATATCCTTTAAAAACCCTTTTGGTTTCATCAATTTTGGGTAAAGAAAAAGTCGTCGGCCACATACCCATCATATTGCCACTTTTTGGCCCATCATGATCCTGCACATACCCCTCTTTTTCCAAGTTAACCTAAGCCTCAATCCTTTTGGTAGTGATGAATTTGACATGTTAGATGAATCCCTTGAGGATTTCATCTCACAAGGTTCATCCACTAAGGCATGTTATGACAAACCAAAACCAACAGAAGTTAACATGATTCAACCTCAACTTATCCTTTACCCACCTTCACACAAATCTCAAACTCAAAACAAACCTATTTTCACTCTTGAACCACCTAATAAATTTTTTTTACAGCAATCAAGTTATAATACCATTGCTCATACATATACCACTAGAAACAATCCACAACCAAAACAACCAACTCCAACACCTTTACCTTTGCCTAATCCAATCTTGCCTAGTGCTCCTCATTTTCGCTCGCATAGTGGGAAGGGGTATGATCTTGTTTAAGAAATTACAAATACTCTTGCAAAGATATCCCTATGGGACCTAATTTACAATTTATCTAATTATCACTATGTTTCAAATAGCCCTACAACAAGTAGTGGTTCCCTTTGGTACAAATGCAAATGATGTGGTAGCTCTAATACAAGGAATAAATATAGATAATTTAGACATTACCTTTCACCAACATGAGCTACCTCCTTTGGAAATGAGAAAAAGAAATCAAGTATTCATGATAATAGCCACCTATGATGGGTGGGGAATAAAAAGAACCCTTGTTGACAATGGTTTTTCTCTTAATGTATGTAGTATGACCCTTTTGGATAAACTAGGTGTGGATAAATCAAGAATTCAACCTCATTCCTTATCAATTCTAGGATTTCACCAAATGGGAAATCAACCACTTGGTGTAATTACTTTACCTATTATAGTTGGAAAGGATACCTTGCAAACTCCTATTCATTTCATGCCCAATAATCTTTCATACAATCATCTTTTAGGGAGACCTTGGATTCATGAGATGCGTGAATGCCAAATTTATTAGAGTTTGATGAAAATTCCTTTGGTGGGGTCATGTAAAATATAACAAAAAAGAACAAAAAAATGTATGATATGCACAAGGGAAGAACTAGGATTCCAATGCAATAGACAACACATAAATCAGAGTTCATAATCCCATGTTATGATGATTTGAATATAATATGATATGGATGATATTACCATTTTTTCTATAAGTTATGATTTTTTAATATTTTTCCATTATTTTTTTATTTAGTTTGAGATAATTATGAGTTAAGCCAAGCATCTCTAGGATTGAAATTCCACAACAACAATCATATCATGCACTAATATCAGAGGCCCTAAGAGAGTGCATCACACAAGGGGTGTTGACACAAGAGGTAAGTTGTGTTTTAATTTTCCCTATAGTTAGGAGATCAATTTTTACTCTTTTTAATTATGTTTGTAAAAATGGGGTACCCTAGACCTATGAGGGTACCCTTGACTAGAAATGATGCCCTAGACTAGTATGGGAACCCTAGTCCAACTATGGTGCCCTAAACTAGGAACAATGTCTTAGAATTTAAAATTTGTTACTTTAGTTTGATTTATCACTCATGCATGACTAATGAGAGAATATTTTGCTAAATGAAAGGTACCACCATGCATGTAAGAGCACCCAATGGGTATCTTATATAGTATTCTTCACGAACATGCCCCTCTACTCTTTGTAGTAGATACAAATCATTTACATGGTGTTGGTTTACTATGGGTTTATACCATTCCCACCATGAGGTACCATGACATGATGTTGATGACACTCATAGAGTGATTGGATGTAGACACCTCTACCTTCCATCTTCTGATGAGAAATAACACTGACATTGGAGGATGTATGTAAGATTATTCAACTACCAATCCAAGGTAGGATCATGAGCCATGAGGAGGGGAGGACCTCATATGAGATCCTATCGGACCAATGCTATTATATCAATTGTCATATACTAAAGGATGACAAGGGTTGAATACAACTATAGTGGCTACTGTTTGGAGATGTAGAGATTCCTATGATACATTGCATCATGATCAAAACCATAAAACTAGAATTTACACCAGATGGATGAGGAACATACCTATATGGGGGCTTCATACATATTATAAAAGCTATGAATGAGAAAAAAAACCATGTTTTCCTAGGTGCAAATAATCCTATACTATGATTTTGGATGGTATGTAAATTATGAGTCACATAGCCTTATGACATGCACCCTTCTCTAGGTTTGGGAATTCAAGAATATCACTTATACATGTTATGCAAGATATCCCATAGAGGTAGCATGGACATATCCTTGAGCCTATTCTTACCCTTTGAAAAATCCATGATAACATGATAGTTTTCTCTTTTGGCACATTACCTTTGATTAATTAGATGTTGTGAAAATGGTTTGGAGACCTTATAGGACTCTACAGCCTTGGACTAGTTTTTCACAGTAGCTTATCAAGATGTAACATGATTACTTCTTTGTTGGTCACTATGAGTACATCATTTATCTCATCTATTACGATTGAGTGAGCAGATAGTTTGGTTTCCCTTAGGAGATTCCCATCCCTTGACTAACCTATTTTAGGTCAACTTGCAGTGGCTCTAGGCCACAAGACATAACACATCCTACCATAAGGATATCCCTTTGAGTGACTTTTATGATGAGGAGTGGGGTAAATATCCATTATCTAATGTATATGATGTTGGATTGAGCATTGCATATACTAGGTGGTGGGATATCACATATCTAGATCTTGTATTTCTTGTAGATTATCCTACTGATGATCTTGGGTCATTCCCATGACATTGGGAGGGCTAAAAGGAGGACAAGGATAGTTATGGAGATGCATGAATATATGGTGAGGAGGATGAACATTTTACCATGATAGTAGGAGGAGATCCAAAGGATCAGGAGGATGCCTATGATTCCCTCGAGGACAAACCTAGGTCTCATCCTCATGTATCACAAGAACACCTTTCTACACTTGAGAGACCTAGTATATACGAGCATGGGAATACAAGTAGAGTGATAGATATTATGGCCCCAACCTCACAAGGGATCCCAAACATAGCTATGATTGTCTCATGTATGGATCCCCATTGATTGTCTGGTGATCTCGGTGATATGATATATTAATTTTTATTATTATTTTATAGTATACTAGATGTATTTAATTTTTATTTATTCTTTATATGATACATCTTATTATTATTTTTATTTTTCATTTTTGTAATTGGCACTCAAGATTGGCTCAAATATATGGGTCGAGTGATAGCATAGATGATTCCTAATATGCAACTAACTTAGTCAATGTGGGTTAATTATAGGGCATCACATAGTGTAGGGCTTAATGTAGAGGTTTTTGATCCCATATCATGATTGAGAGCTATGTACATGGAGCTTAGAGAGAGAGATCAAGGCCCCACTAATGATCATATACAAATGAACAAGTTTGTAGACATAGATAGATAGAGTGTGATACAAGAGAGATTGGTTCTAGTAGTTCATAGTAGTAGATGGGTCCAATGCAAAGCTTAGAGGTGAGCTCAAGGTTGTATTGGAATGGAGTGGCTCTAGAAGCTACTCATGATCTACAGTCTCATGTCAACCACCACCACCAGGCCCTGAGGAGTCTAGTAGCCACATGCTTATAGGATGATGATATATTTTGTATGATACACCACATTTTGTTAATATGGTGATATGATGATGTATATGAATGTTGTGATATGTGTGTGTGTTTGTTTACTTAATACTTTTGGTATTACATATGATCTAATTTAAGAACATGTGCTACATTTCTTATAATTTAACATATATAGAAAATTGGAGACACTTGTGATTTAATTAAATAATATCATCAAGATTATTTAATAAATACAACAATTAGCTAATTGATATATGTAATAGATGATGTGATCTCACTAAAAAACTTAATAAAATTGTTTAATTAAAGGCCACATTTTTTACTAAGTATACACATGTTAAGCTAGATGCAACTATGGTATAATTTGAATAGTTAAATGCTATAATGATCTAATTAACATGGGTATGTGCAAGATCATGATGGGCCAAAAAGTGGCGATATGATGGGTATGTGGTTGATGAACTTTTTTTTACCCAAAATTGATGAAACAAAAAGGGTTTTTAAATAGATTCTCAACTTTCCACCAATATAAATTATGCTTTACTTTGAGTTTAATAAATAATTATTATTTATTTTCTATTTGAATTATGACTAAAGCCCTGATTGATAGGTTGATTGAAAAACATATATAGCTTTCAAATAGTATCACATTTTTTGAATCTAAAACATGCATCACATTCTATGTTTCATATACTATAGGATTAAAAAAAAAATGAATTTCATGAAGTTTTGACCAAGCTAAGGTGGTCAAACATACGAGTTTCTATATTTTTTCAAAGTTGTAATAAAAAATTCATAATTAATTATTTACTTGGAAAAAAGTTACAAAAAATATCCATCACATCGGGACATGAGTCCTCTACTTATATCTAAAATCATAAAAAAAAATATTATCATTTTATTGTGGTTAGGCTGGTCAGACAAAAACCTGTATTCTTATTTTTTCCCTGAAATTTAAGTGCTACTCCATTGAAATTTCAAATTTTCACCTAATAGAATTTTTTTTTTAAAATAAAGCTAGTAGTTTAGAAAGTACATTCAATTTGCTACAGATTCTATTCTTACATATTTTTAAAATAATATAGGTAACTTATTCAAAATTTTACATCAAGTTGCCTAACTCTGATTTTTCTGAATTTTTCACCACTTAAGGACCTATTTTTTCCATGATGATCCTGTACATACCCACATGTCACAAAAAATATTGAATACCAACAAGTTATTATAAAATTTAATAAAATTACTCTAAAATACAAGAACCACCAATACTTTTCATGAAAGAAGAAATACAAAATTAAATAGAAAGTAAATCTATCTAATCTAATATAACAACATTAAATAGAGGGAAGAACTATTGACGATGGTCGATAAGCATTATCAACAAGATTTAGAAGTGGTGGAGGCCCTGACTAGTCTTAAATTGATTACTATTTTCTTTATGCTTCTTGTGTCTTGGTCCATCAGTTACTATTTGGATGTGTGTTATTTTGTAGAAGAAACATTTTGTATCTTGAGGTTTTGGATTCCTTATAAAAACCCATTTCTCCAATATAATAAAAAACAATGTATACAATTTAGAGATTGAAATGAATCTAAAAATAAAATCTAGGTAAATGCATAGAAATAGTAGGTTCTTTGAGAGGCATACCATTTACTATAGAAATTTTATATGCACTTGATCCATATTCATTTATTATAGTGTCGAGTCCAACCAATTTAGGCTAGACTTTCCCTTTTCTCTTGGTGCAACATTCACATTGTGTTGATTTTCATATAGCACCAAGTCACCAATTTTAAACGAAAATTGGATAATGCCTTCATTATATTTATGTTGAAGACCTTTTTAATAAGCTTGTAGATTTTTGAGAGCATATATATATTTTTCATTGAGAATCTAAATTTATTGAAGTTGTTCCCTATAGGAAGTTACATCTAGAATGCCATTGAGAGAAATTTGTAATGAAGGAATTTATAAATCCAAGGGCATAACAACATCGACACCATACACAAGGGTATATGGAGTAGTACTTGTAGTTGTATGAACACTTGTACGACAGGTCCACTATGCATAGAAGAGTTGAGTATGCCAATATTTACCATGTTTGTTAACATTTTTTTCATAAGACTTAATTGTTTTATTAGATGCTTCTACTTGTACATTTGATTGCAGATGATATGGTGTAAGGAAATGATGTTGTATACAAAAATATCAAGGAACTTATTTACTTATTTAGTCATAAATGATGTACCATTATCCAAAACCAAAGTGGAAGGAAGACTAAATTGCAATATATAATGCTATCAGATACAAAGTGACAAATAACATTAGCTATTGTGTAGAAAATTGGAACCAATTCAAACCATTTTATGAAGTAATCTCTAGTTGTAATAATAAAAGTATGTACTCGATACAAATGAAGAGAAATTTTACCAATAAGATCCAAGCCCCACACATAAAATGGCCAAATAGAAACTTGTGCACAAATTTTTTGAGCATAAGCATGAATCAAATTATTGTGTCGTTGCCATTTAGGACACTTCTTAACAAAGGAGAATGAATCTTGCTCCTATTTTTCCAATAATATTCAATACAAATTAAATTTTGAACCAAAGATCAACCACCAAAGTTCCCTCCACAAGAACCTAAATGGGATTCTCTAAGACAAATGGGGTTCAATAATTTTCTAAGGCAACAAAAAAGAAGATGATTATATTCCCTTTGGATTAACATTAGCTAGAATTATGTATCATGTTGTGAGATTTGAGATATGAGATCAAGTGTTTTTTGTGGTAGGATCAAAAAAAGTACCATTGTGCAAATATGGAAATATATTGGAGTACCATTAATCTAAATTATTTAGATAAAAAACTATATCATCTTTAATTATTTTTTATATTGATCATGGTGATATGAGATTATGAATAGTAAATTTGAAATTTGTAGATGAATTATCAAGAGCTATAATGGAGGAAATGCTAGACTTTGCATTCACATACATTAATTATATTTTCATGGAATATTTTCAATGATATATGAGAATTTAAAAAAAAAATTCTAATGCTAAGTCATGGTATTGTGATAGTTTATCTTGTTTTACTTGATAATATCCATTAATTTGTTTTATGATTAGTTAAAAATCTCCAAATATATGAAGATGTTGAATGTTAAGGGACAATGCTACATTATAACTAACAATAAGAGCTTCATATTCAATGATGTTATTAGTGCATAGGAAATTTAATAGTAAGATAAGAGAATTAGCTTACTTGAAGGAGGTAATAGTATAACACCAACATTATAGCCAGTTTGACACTTTAAACCATCAAAATATAAATCCCATGTTTTTTCCTCTTATACTTGGATAGGACATGATCATTAGGAAATTATTCTTTATTTGGTAGAGCTAATGGTTAGGGACCCTCAACTAAATGGTCGGTCAATTCTTAACCCTTAATTTTATTTTGACAGGAAAAATTAAGATCAAATTTCATTAGCATTACCTATTTAGCTAAGCATCTAGATAAATCAATTTTAGAGAAGAGATGTTTTAATGGATAAAAATTTGTAATAACACACATATCAACATTTAACAAGTAATGTCTCAATTTACTTGCAACAAACACAATATCCAACATTATTTTTCTATTACCATATATCATGTTTTGTAATCAAGCAATGTGTGACTAATGTAGTAGATAAGACATTATTTACCATCCTCATCATGCTACACTAATAATGTAGAAATAGCATTAGATGAAGTAGAAGTATAAGGAATAAAAGTTCATCCTAAGACGACTAGTTGTAAAATAAGAGGATTAGAAAAAAAAATTAAATTCTCAAAGGATTTTGATAATCTTCATTCTATTTAAAATGAGAACATTTCTTAAGCAATTGAGTGAAGGAGAAAGTCTGATCTACCAATGATGAGAGTCCTCTAATATATTATGGATATAATTATGAAATATTAGTGTCATGGCCATTTGATGTGTTGATCCAACATTTTTTAATCCAAATGGCATGACAACCCAACAAAATGTTCCCCATGGTGTAATAAAAATAGTTTTGTATTAGTCTTGGGGATTAATAAAGATTTGATTATATCTAGAAAATCTATCCATGAATAAAAATAAATCATGTCCCATAGTTGAATCAATAATCATGTCTATGTTAGGAAGAGGGAAAACATCTTTCAAATATGCTTTATTAAGGCCATGAAAATATGTACACATTCAAATACGATTATCCAATTTAGTGTCAACCATGATGTTTGATATCCAAGGTGAATAGTCAATGGGGTGAATGAAACTCACTTGTAAAAGATTTTGAACCTCAATCTCAACCCAAAAATCCACTTTGGGATTCATTATAAATAAATATTTTGTCTTACAGGTTTAGCATCATCTTGTAACACAATGTTATGTGTATCTACCTTAAGATCTATGCCAAGTATATGTAAACAAGATCAATAAATTAATTCAGGAAAATCATGTAATAGTGTAGTATGATCTTGTTGTTCATTAGATTCAAGAAATTTTCCAATTAAAATTTCCTTATCTGTGTTAGATGGATCCATCGAGACATCAAAAGTATCTCCTACAAGGGTATGTGTAGGATCATGATGGGCCAAAAAGTGGCAATATGATGGGTATGTGGCTAATGACTTTTTTTAACCCAAAATTGATGAAACAGAAAGATTTTTAAAGGAGATTCTCAGCTTTCCACCAATATAAATTATGCTTTACCTTGAACTTAATAAATAATCATTTTTCATTTTTTATTTGAATTATGACTCAAATCTTGATTGATAGGCTAATTGAAAAACATCTATAGCTTTCAAATAGTATCACATTTTTTGAATTTGAAACATGCATCACATTCTATGCTTCACATACTATAGGATTAAAAAAAATGAATTTCATGAAGTTTTGACCAAGTTAAGGTGGTCGACATATGAGGTTTTATATTTTTTTAAAGTTGTAATAAAAAAATCACAATTAATTATTTACTTGGAAAAAAATTACAAAAAAGTTATGCATCACATCGGGACATGAGTCCTCTACTTAAATCTAAAATCTTATAAAAAAATATTATTATTTTATTGTGGTTAGGGTGGTCAGACAGACACCTACTTATTTTTTCCCTAAAATTTAAGTACTAATGCATTGAAATTTCAAATTTTCACCTAATAGATTTTGTTTTTTAAATAAACCTAGTAGTTTAGAAACTGCATTCAATTTTCTATAGATTCTATCCTTATATATTTTTGAAATAATATAGATAACTTATTCAAATTTTTACATCAAGTTGTCTAACTCTATTTTTTTTTAATTTTTCGCCACTTAAGGGTCTATTTTTTTCCATGATGATCCTGCACATACCGACAAATAGTGTACTACATGATCTAGAGGGAAAGTTTGGGGTATGCCTTGATAATCTACTATATCATATGATACACAAGCATATTTCCCAAAGTATGCTTTGACATTTAGACAATAGGGAAATCCATGATCATGATGATAAGTAGGTAATTTTTCATAAGCTCCAAAAAATTCCATTGACTCATCAACCAGAAATATATCCGATGACATGTTTTTATTTATAATTCTTATCAACTTAGGATGAACCAAATCGAGTGGAACCTTAGGTGAGTCTTATGTTATTGTGTTGACATTAAGATAAGGTCTTCGAGAATATTTGGTGGGTTTCAAAAGATGGTAACCAAGACCATTTTTGTACCTTGTACATCAATTATATAGTTACCTTGGTACCTTGTTTCTTTATAGTACAACCATTGCTTTTATACCTAGAATGAGAAAAAAATTATATCCTCTGCCATAATAAATTCCATTTCTTTCAAGGAAGGTGGTTTTTAATAAATCTTCACTGAAATGTGATGTGGAAAAAGAGATCCTAGACCTAGTGAATAGATTACTTGGATCAATCTTTCTTTGCATCAACATTAGAAGCCAAGTCAAGAAGGTGATAAGATTGGCTATAAACCTCAAAAGGAGAGCCAATCTACCTTGAACCTAGTTCTTTTATTTCCTTGAAAATTGATTGCATCTAATGTGAATTAATTGACCTATTAATTGATAAACAAAACTAAAAATCCATAAACTGAAGACAAATTTGTGAATGGTAGAGTTCTATGCACCTTTCCCTATAAATTTGAGGCCAAACTAGGAGGTCAATGGTGGTGGCACTCTTGACTAAGAACAATGAATCTGGATCTACGACTTTCTAGCATGAAATATATAGGTTTGCACTTTTCTCTTCCACTCTGTAATTTGTTGTCTTTAGATTTGAACCTACACAATCACAAAAAGTGAGGGAAAGGGTGTCTATATAGGAGTTTTCCTTTGTCATACCCTCATTTTGGTATTTCTACCTCCACAAATAGTTGATTGGTTGATAGATAAAGTGTGTGTGCTCCTAACCTCAAGTGTGTCTAAGTAAGATGGTAATGGGCTAAAATGATAAAAACCCTACTCAATTGTTTTAGAGAAGAATTCCTAAATGAAACAAGCAAGATTGATCCAAGAGAAATTCAAATAGCCTAGGGAAAATACAAATACATAAATACCTTGCTTAGGGTAGCAAGTAGATCATCAAAATATGAAGATGAGAAAAATATAAAAATAAGTCATTAAGTTATTGAAAGAAGCTAAAGTTATCTCCAAAACTTAGATTCCAAAATGTCCTTCCATTGGCATAAGACTCCAATCATTGTGATAACTTAATTAATTCTTAAATTCATTTTGTAAATTTGTAGAAATGGATGTATTTTGGCAAAGCTTTTGCTATAATTATAGTTGTTTCTTTTCTAATAAGAATTGATAATTCATATATTTATAGTGTAATATAGGAGTAAATTAAAGTGTAGGCTAACTCTTTTAAATTTAATTTTCAAGATTAATTTATTTCCAAGTCTCAAGTTTGAATTCACATATTCAAACTTAGAGATTGACATAAACAAAAAAATTAAATTTATTAGGAAAAACCCCTAGACTATGGCACTAGTGCCTCTATCTAACCCTTTTACCAACATTCAGATTTGATTTAAAAGTTTAGGGTTTGCTTAATAAGAACTTATCGAGATTAATTTGGTGACATATGATCGAGAAGGCACTTTTGGGGTAGCACTGACCCATTCTCCTTGGTTGAAAAGGAAAAGTCAAGGCTTAGGATTATTCCTAACTTGTACATTAATGGAGTGGACACCAAAGAGGGTTCCAAATAAAGCACTAAATTGAACTTTCACCTTTAGGGAGTACAAATTTTTGACACTACACATGTAAAATGAGTAGTTTCCCAAATTTGAAATTTTAAAACTAGGCGGGCCAATTCGTCCTCACAAGGATGATCTCATGACCATATATCTAGTTGGATCATGATAAAAAAATATTATATTAGGATTAGTGGATGGATAGGTTTGATTAATAAATGATTAGGTTGAATGCATTCAGTAACCTCTTATCTAACATTTTTTGAAGTATCATTTACATAGTTTAATAAAACATAAAATAATTATAAGAATTTTTATTGTTGAAATAAGATTATTTCAACTACAATAAACATAGTTATATAAATTATATGGAATATAATTTATTTAAGAAAAATTAAAAGTTTAAAAACATTTTATTTAATTTTATCAATAGTAAAAATAATTTATTTTTAATATTGTGTGGATTCTCTTTCTAATTGAATGATATATTTTAATTTACCATTTTATATTTTCAAAAACTAAAATATGATTATATTAATTTGAGCAATACATCAACTACCAAAATCAACTCACAACAATTTACCACCATATTAAAAATCCATAAACATTTTTTAAAATTAAGATTAAAAATAATTTACAAAGTTGTTACTAACCTGATTTCCATAATTATTTTGGATCGAGCAATTGATTAGGTTTCAATAGTTGTGATAGTATTTGTTGATTTAATGTTAAATATTTTTAATAATATATATAATACTAGTAGTTGTGATGTTAGAGTTGTTAGTGTTGATTATGAGTACTTATAATTGAATGAAATGTGTTCTTTAGATCTAAAAAGAAACAAATGATGTGATGTCACATCAACGCACAAAAAACATGATTTAATGCACAATTATGGGTCTACTCTTTTTTAAGGTCCCTTTGGACACTTCAACAAAAACTATGTTGATGTGGCACCATATTTGATGATGTGGATCTTAGACATTAATAGTTATTAAGTTCCTTGCCAAATAAGATAATGTAAAAAAGTGAGAATGTTTTAAATTACCATGTATGATTTTCAGAGACATGACATTAAAATACACACCTACTGAATCCTCTCCCCTAATCACATTTCCAAATATGTTTCTAATAGTACAATACAAAGAACTAAAATGTATATGCATCATCTTGTACAATATTTTAACAAGAAAAATTGTGCAACTATAAGAAATTTGAAAATGATTTTTTGTTTAAGCCTTTAAAGAGATCAAAATTAAGTGAAGTAGGATTTCTAGAAGCAAGTGATGAGATACAAGATCAAATTTCCTAAACTTGCAAAAATTTGTTGTTAAAATGTATTGTACGAAATGGTATACACAGTCTAACCTCTATGAAAAATGCACTTGAAGATATCTGGATTGAATCCGCACCTTAGAATTTGGGAAATTTGCATCATCTCTTTCCATAATAAAAACAATCTTTGCTCTAAAGATTTGGTCCAATCAACTTCCCCCGTAGAAAAATTCCTTGCACTAACTAAACATCATATAGAGATTTTAAAGAGATTGGAGTGCATTCCAATGAGCTCGAAGTGCATTTAAATAAAAAAAAATGATGAAATTTTATTGGTAAAGATTAGATCCCAAATCCCTAGGTTGTGAAGATTTCCAATTAAAGGAAAGAAATGATCCTTTTTATGAAGTTTGTCTAGACCAACCTAATGGAATGTATGAGCACACAATTATCCTAAACTAATAATAATAGAGTTGTTAGAGTGGAATGGCCTATTAACTAACAAAATTTGATAATTATATAATTTTATGATTATGATAATAAATGAGGATGGTAAGATAACTTAGCTATATGATCAATTTGATAAAGGTGTTGAACATTCTTGATTTTCACTTTAGAAAAATGTCACATCTTTGTCTAATATCAATATCTTTTTCTCTATCCAATCTCTAATTTATTTGAGGACATATATTTTGAAGGGTATAGAATCATGACTATGAAATATATTTTTGCTAACAAACTCAACAAACTAAAATATTGTACATATGGTATTCTATTTGTTTGAATTGCACTACTTTTATTGATATAACATAATTGTCATGATTTTTTAGTTTGTATACGAGAAGAAAATTTACTAAACCTTATCATCCAAGCAGTTGATCTTGTCTGCCAATCCTCTTGATTCTCCATGCTGCTGTGAGAGGCTTTTGTGATCGAATGCCACTAACCGAAATCTCCCAAATTGTTATACTAATGGTATTAGTACAAATTGTCACTCTAGAATTCCTAGGGAAAGGGTACTCCCATGTCAAACCGCGCAAAGATGTTGATTTAACAATTAAATCAATATCAAAGATTGCAAGAAATTCTTGACATGAAGATTCCTTACTCCTTTTTAAAAAAAAACTCCATATGTTTTACTATTGATTGTTCCTTTAATGGTCTAGAATGAGAGAGATAGGTATAATGAGATGTGATATTTAGATGTTTTAAATGAATGCAACTGAATTTCTTGAATGTCTTTAAATAATAGCACATGACATCAAACTTTGTAAACATATATTTTGACAACTTTAGGTAAGAAAGGTAATATGGGTAGTTAGCCAAATTTGAATTTTTGAAATTAGGTGGGTCAATTCATCCTCACAAGGATGACTTCATGACCAAAGACCCAAGTTGGATCATGATAGAAAACAACTATTTTAGAATTAGTGCATGGATGGACATAGTTAATAGACAAATAGATTGAATTATGATGGTATGTAGTATATAGGAATAAAGTATACTTATAAGTATAGGATTGTGTTCAAATAATGAAATTTTCACAATTATAAACAATTTGATAACCGTTTTTTTCATATCATAAAAAACAAAACAATGTAAACTTTTTTAAAATCTATGATAAACAATAATTATAACATTATTAGTAAAGAACATGATCAATAAGTGATATATACTTATAGAAATAAAGTATAATTATATACTTAAAAGATTGTTTGCAAACATTAAAATTTATGCAACTGTAAGCAATTTGACAATGATTTTTTTTCATAGAAAAAAACAAAAAAAACACAAAGAAAAATGGAATGAACTTCACTTTTTAGAAGCAGGCGAGAAGATACAAGACAAAATTGCCTAAACTTAGAAAATTTATTGTTAAAAATATTGTATGGAATTGCGTACACTCAGACCTTTACGGAATGCATTCAAAGCTCTTTGGATTGAAATTGTACGTTCACACTTTTGGCAATTTGTGCCGTCCCTTTCGGCCTGGCTTAACTGACACACTCTAAGCGCTGACTGCTTAGGTGGCCATGCCCATGGACCCCACTAAACCAACCTTTCCATTCCGTATCATTTTCACATTTCTGTTTTTAGTGATCTCATTCCGTAACTTTTTTCGTTCCTCCATTTTCACATTTGTTGTTTTTGTTTGATTCCACTATTTCCAAGGATTCCCCTCTTCGATCCCCCCTGTAGAAAGAGATTGTAGTCGCCAACATAACAATAAAATTCCATCAAACTAAATCTTTTATAATACATTGTGAATGAAAGTTAGAGAGGCGAACTGTGTAGGAAGAAAAAATGATAATATTATTCTTTCTTTACTCCCACATTCGATATAAGATTAAATATGGTGAGATAAGTTCTTACAAATACCCTGTCTGAAAAGAAATTAAACAAAGTAAGTTGCGTCTGACTTAAAGGTCATTAGATACAAAATTAGATATGGTGAGATAAACTTTTGAAGTAGAGAAGGTTCGAAACACTAAACTCCAAGATTATTGTGTAAGCACATTTTAACCTTCTTAGAAGGAGATGGCTTAGTTGTAAGGGCGATTTAATTAGAGCTAATATCTATAAATTATATTCCTTTCAATTTTTTATTTTTTATTTTTATTTTTAAATATATGTTTTATAATATTTATGAAATTTTAAAAGATTTTAAATAATGAATTAAAAAAATATCAGATTTATACAGTTTTACAATAGATTTTTTTTTAATAAAATAATTCTAGCACAATCAATATATATTTTAAAAATAATAATAATCATAAAAAATAATTTTAAACAGTCATTATATATTTAAAAATAATAATAATTAGAAAATCTTTTAATTAAATGAAAAATATAAAATAATTCTTAAGTAAATACAAAATTAATTAATTTTTTATATGGTTTTAATTGTTTTAATATTTAGTTGTGTTTCAATTTTTATATATGATCATGGTATGTAAAATTATTCTTTAAGTAAATAAAAAATTAAATATTTTTTTGATAGTTTTAATTTATTTAAATATTTAGTTATGTTTCAATTTTTATATATGATCATGACGTGATATTTTGTGTCTTCCTATTATTGTTGATATCTATTATTTATTTAGAGTATGAAAGATACAAGTGATTATCCTTTAATGGGGGCACTCATTATTGTTTAATATTTCTAATTTAATAGATTCAAACATATTTTTTATGAATGAAGAAGAGAAAGAAAATGATATTAAATTTGAATATTATAATTTTTTTACAATTCAAGTTCATTAATATGAGCTATAGAAACAATGTTTAGTGAATGTTTTTATGAATTATACTATTTTGAAAGTTGTTATATTTTCATTTAAAAAATATTTTTCATAAATCATTTTAATTAGTGTTATTGGAATTAGTCTTTGTTGTAATATGTTAGAAAATATAATTGATACTAATCAAACAAATATTGATTGTTATTATTTTATTTTCTTAGAGTTTTTTATGAGTTATTTCAAGTAAATAAAATAAATAGAAATAGAAATAACTCTTGACTAAATAATATACATTTTTTGAATAGTTCTAAAGTAAAAAAAAAACAAATCTTAGATAAATAAAAATAAAGTGTCAAATACTAAATGAAGTATGCATATTATTATATCAACAATTTTACATTAGTATATATTTATATTATTTTAAAAGTAGGATTATAATATTTTATAAATATATTATCATAAGATACATATATATTATCATCACAAAAGTATTAAACACTCAAACATAACAAAAATATATTTAAAAAAATCAAAAGTATAAAATAACTCTTAAACTAATAAACTATTCTAAAATAATAAAATAACTATAAAGCAAATAAAACAAGTCTCAAGTAATTGTGATATTGCTATCAGATTCACCCGGTGTAGTTTAACCAGTCAAACTCATTGACCCGTGTTTCATGAGTAGTGGTTCACAAGAACCCATCTCTCATGATAATGAATGGTCCATTTAGCACTCATTGCATCTACGTGATTCTCACAAAGGTGAAGCAGTGGGCCTTCCCAGGAGGTCACCCATCCCAGTACTACTCCAGCTCAAGCACGCTTAACCATAAATTTTTCTTGAAGGTTAAGCCCACTTTTGAATCTTGATAGCAATATCAAAATTTGACACATGTGAAAAGCACCTCCTACTTACCAAGTCTCAAGTAAAGTAAATAACTCAAGAATATATTTTTATATTATAAATAAAATAAAGTAGGTAGTTAATTCATGGAAAAGGAGAGAAGAGGCAAGGAAGTGGCTACCAAACTCCCCAAGAAAAGTGAGTATGTGAGGGTTACCATCAATTCTTAAGGATTTTTTTTCAGTAAAAGGAGGGTGCCATTGAAGAACTAAGTCTAATATAAAGGTTGAATGAATCAGTTTCCTCTCGTAGAGACGAGACAACGATCTTTCCATTCCAGGCCTTCTCGTCTCATCCCAAGTCTATACTAGCCCTTGTGTCTATGAGCGAGGCAAAATTAATCTTGTTAAGTGTTTGATGCAACCTAAGCCTCTAACAGTTTATTATGTTATCACTAAATTAACTAACTTGCAAAGAGTTTCCCTCACACCACTTTGTGTGTCATCCCTCATTGCAAGCCACTCCTCTAAGACAACACGTGGAGTAAATCCACGCCCAAGGGTACACAAGTGCGACCTAAGGAGAATGACTCCCTATACATGGCATAAGCCCACACTTCTTGTTCACAATAACCGGGTTAAAAACTAGATAAGATTAGATGCACTACCCAAGGAATCCAAAGGTTGACTATCATAATGACAACCCATACCAAAAAATGAATCCCTATCTGGAAGACTTCAAAACATTTACTCTATTTTCCCAACACGAAGGAGGGAGATTACATAAAGGAAATCAATTTGATGAATTAATCACCTACTTTAGGATTTCCTAAATCCAAGTCAAACAATGGCATGACGTGTATAACCAAGTATAAATAATTAAAATGTTTTGCACTACTCCGGTAATTAAAATTACATTTGCACAATCGAAGAATTTAAGCTAATATTTTATCTCCCTATTTCCCAAAAACACAAATTAATAAAAGTTCACTATTAAAATAAAAGCATTTGATTATACAATCCACTAAATTTCAACTATGATAGGGAAATAATCAGCTTAGAATTAACAATATTTAAATAGCCATATATATAAAAATATATACATAATGTATATACAAACTTATATATATATGTATTTAAATATTTCTATTTACACTGAACTGATTAATTTATTTTAAAATACATAAGACATTTATGCATTACATATATATATATATATATATGCATATATGCACACTATATATATATATATATGTTTCTATTTACACTCAACTGATTAAATTATTTAAAAATACATAAGACATATATACATTACATATATATATGCATATATGCACACTATATATACATAATATATATATATAATATATATATAAATGGGGTTCGCCCCGCAACCCGAACGGTCGGTATGGTTGAGCTAAGGCTTTTGGTTCGTCCCATATATGTCCAAGGTTCGACTCATGCTGGCCAGGTTAAAATGGAGGAGTCCTGTTGCGGGCTCGGGGCTTCTCCCCAAGGGGACTAGTTTCACCTTGGCTCGCCCCACCACTACCCCAACTCGGAAAAAAATAAGCCCGAGGCAAGGTTTGGTGGGAATCGTTGGGCCTTGGTTGGAGATACCTCCTGTGTATCATATATATATATATATATATATATATATATATATATATATATATATATATATATATATATATATATATATATATATATATATATATATATATAAATAATTAATTATTAAAAACAAATATTATTTAAATATTAAAATAATATATATATACATACAATATATATTATATATATAATATAATATCATTATATATAATATTAAATTAATAATAAATAATAAATAAAAATTAAAACAAAAAACAAAAACAACTAAGTAAAGGGCACAAGCCCCTCACATAACGGAGTGGTCAAGCTGCCACACATCCTCCCCCATATGGGGGGTGTTGTGTGGGCAGCGCCGCTGCCTGTAGGTAGCACCGCTGCTTCCACACAACGCCTCTCGTATGGGGGGCGTTGTGGGAGCAGGGCCTCCCCTCCCACTAAAGCATAAAATTTTATTTTATTAAAAAAAAATTATATATAAAAAAATAACTCCCTTAATCTACAAACAGAGTATTTCACTCTGTTAAAAAAATACAAGGTTTATTTACTAGAAATATTTTTTTGGGAAAACAAAGAAATTCCCAGCATAAAATAAAAACACAGTATATTTATAAATATACTTGTGTGTATATATTTATATAATGAAATATATATATATATATATATATACATAGGTATATTTATAAATATATATACTCAAAATCTCCATTTTCAACCAAATTGTGAAATTGAACAACAGAATTTTGCAATGAAAATAATAAATTTGTCAACATAACAATAGGGTTTAGATTTCAGTTTGACAACCAAATTTCTTTTGTTTTTCTTCCTATTTTTAATTGTGTGATTCTTGTTTTGATTTTCTTTCCTAAATCCAACAGAAGTTTGCAAATTTTGAAACCATTTCACATGGGTTTTCATTGAATCTAAATAGCATTTTAAAGATTTTCAAACAACATAATCAAAAATTTGAAACTTGTTTCAAAATGGAAAACAAAAAAAAACACAAAGAGGGAACCTGGTTTTTTCTCCCAAGCTTGAAGAACTCAAATGGAGATTCCAAATCTTTTTCTTCAAAATCTAAATCCAGCCACAACAAAAACTCCCCACCAAAATTGAAAAATTTTCATTATATGAAATAGAAAATGCTCAAATAGAGTTTTCCCCAAATTTTTGGTCAAACCCCTAAAATATCCCACCCACTAAATTTATTGAACATTTGGAGGATATTTCCATTTTTTAAAATTTAAAATAATTTTACTTTATAAATGATATTTTATGCATTTTTCAAAATTTCATTTAAAACAAAAGAATTTCAAAGTTTGCAAAGAATTTATTTTATCCAAAATTTCAAAAAGTGAACTTTAAAACACATATTTATTTTTATTTTAATTTAACTTTAAATATCCAACATGATTTCCATTTTCATTTTAAATTTGAATCTTAATATACAATAATGCCAAAACAACTACTTCATTTAATTTATCACCATTAACCTAGTTAATCAATAAACTAAAAATAATTTTATTAATTAAATCAAATTAATCAATGAAATAAATAACATTTCAACATTGTAACTAGATATGTTAAATCATCATTTTAACTATACCCGCCATTTAATAACCTTTAAAATATGAAATGAAATAATTAACCAAGGAGGAATGAACCAAATCAAAACCACTAAACCTGACGACAAACTATGACTAGGGTGACGACTTGGCACAAAAAACCTAGCTACTATCTCCCAATCGATTACCGTGGGTCAATGGACACGCTCAAACCTGTGAAATTAGGTGGAGTCGATGTCCTGTACCTGTCAACCTGTGAGCAAAGAGCATATCGAACATGCAAATATATATATATATATATATATATATATATATATATTAAAACACACCGTGAAGCGGAAATCTTGGAATCGTAGGGCGCTCGCAAGCGAGTGATACAATCCCGTCCCCTTCACCAATACAGACTTTAAAACTAACGAGTCTAACAACAACAATATAATTAAAGCATAAGGCATTTTTAATTAAATAATTGCTACACTAATTCAAAACATGCCATAATGATAACATCAAAATAAAATACCATCACATCAAAATATAATGTTTACATCGCTTAACAAATAGCAGTCAAAAGTAACCAAGTATCAAAGTCAGAGTGCTAACAGAAGTGAAGCATACATAGAAAAACATTGATCGATCAAAAGAGCAAAATGGAGGGGTGCTACACAACTTTAAAAATAATTTAAATATAATAGTGTAAAATTATTGATACAATAACATACACACTTCCTTCATTTACTATTTGATAATTTATTTTTATTTATCCAAGATTTATTTTTTTACTTTACAGTTATTCAAGATCTATTTTATTTTATTTAATCAATATTTAATTCTATTTATATTTATTTTATTTACTTGAAATAACTCTAACAATCAATATTTTCTAGTATTTTTAATTGATTAGTATCAATTATAATTTCTAACATATTAATGATCATGAATTGTAGGAAAATTAATAATATTTAAATTTAATATCATTTTCTTTCTTTTTATTCATTCATAAAAAATGTTTGAATTCCTTTAAATTAAAAATATTAAACAAAATGATTCTTCCATTAAACTATAACCATATTTGTGCCTCATACTTTAAATAAATAATGGATATCAACAATAGTAATAAGAGACAAAATGTCATGCCATGATCATATATAATAATTGAAACACAACTAAATTTTTAAATAAATTAAAATTATCTAAGAATTATTTAAATTTTTATTTAATTAAAAACTATTTTATATACCATGATCATATATAAAAGTTGGAACACAATTAAATATTTAAAAAAATTAAAAACATCTAAATTATTAAGTTTTTTATTTACTTAAGAATTATTTTATAATAATTTTTAAAATTAAAAAAATATATATTGATTGTGTCTAAAACTATTTTATCTTATTTTTAAAGTAAAATTAATTATTACTATGAGTAAATAATATTGAAACCACATTTTTAATTCATTTATTTAAAATTTGATATTATTTTAAGAATCTTATTGTAATGCCCCGCCACGCAACCCTAGAGGAAGTTGCAATTCACTACTTAAATGCACCAATTTTTTTTTGTTTAAGTACAATTAACATGTAAGATGAATACACATTGCCAACAACCTCTAAGGCCACGAGACAAGGATTACTTTAAAACCCAACAACAACAACATTAATATAAACTAAAACATTAATCACTTAAGGAAATGAGACAACATACAATCCATACAAGATAACTTACAACGACGGATAAGAAATACCAAAAGATTTCATTTAACAATATATATACCATAAGATTACAACACTCATTCCCCGAATGAGGTAATTCCAACAAAATGATAACAAATACAAATTCCACCTCGATAACAACTGAGGGGTAATAAAATGCAATAAGAACTAAGAGAACAAGGCATGAGAAGCAACTGATTCCCACGAGCTCTCCAGCTAGAAATCACGAACACACGAGCATGAAGAAGAACCAACGGATAGGAAGCACGCCACCCGACCACGTGGAACCCAAAGGCCCCACTCCCTCCATGCTAGGAGATAGTAATCAGGAATTCCTACACAAGACCATCTACCACTAGACACGGCCACTCAAAAACTGATACAAAATAAATGCAAGACCTCATCACATGACTGAACGGTCATACGTACAACTCTAGGTACGACTCACACAACATTGACAAAGGTTACATTGCTTCCAGACGTAGAATAGATCAAGAGTGTCACACATAACATATACAAACTGCTGACTTAGGAAGAGTGTCATCGCATAGCTCATCAAGGGATACCCTATGGGAATCTTCCTAGGCCCCGGCCCCCATTCCACGGGTTATCCTGGTAGCCTCTACCACATTCCCGGAACCCATGCTTACTCATGCAGAACCAAATACCTCTCGTGAAGACGAGATAGATGATCTTGCCATTCCAGGCCTTCCCGTCTCATCCCAAGTCTATAACAAGCCCTTGGGTCTATGAGCGAGGCATACTTAATCTTATTTAATGTTTGATGCATCCTAAACTTCTAAAAATTTATTTAGTTATCACTAAATTAACCAACTTACAAAGGGTTATCCTGGCGCCACTTTGTGCGCCGGCGCCCATTGCAAGCCACTCTCCTAAGACAACATGCACGGTAATAACCACAATAGGGATCCAGATAAACACAACCTCTCCATTCAAGGAGGTAGCAATCAAGAACTCACACCAACACTGGAGGCAACAAGGTTAGGACCCTCTCCAACCACTGGAGGCATCACGGATAAACCCTCTCCAAACACTAGAGGAAAACAACAAACAAAACCACTCCATCCAAGGAGGCACATATTACAAACCTTCTCCTATTCCCAAGGAAGCACAAATTACAAAACCCATACGTGAAAACCGGGTGAAACAACATGGTGTAACTATGCACATTTTCCACAACACATCTAAAGTTGACTTGTGTACCACAACCGGTACCAATAAATGAACTCCTATCTAGAAGACTTTCAAAAAATTCACACTAATTCCACCACATCAAAGGCGAACAATTAACCACAGAGAACATTTCAGACAATGAGGTGAGCTACTGCTCGGATTTCCTAAATCCAATCAAACACAGTATTCATGACTTGCATTTATCCAATCATTTGAACCTATCTCTTTTCACAACAGAAATATTCAAATAACAGATCATTTACTCTAAATTACACAACCATATTCTAAAATCCAGACATTTCAATAAATAACATCATTGAATTGAAATCAATCCAACTAATAACTCTACGTCTCACAATCATATAACGCAATTAAATCCACTTGTTTTATAAAGTATTTGGATTAAATAAATTACTCTTTATTTTGACCTAGCAATAAAACAACAACTCAATCTCATATGATTCATTAATTCATTTGTTACTTCTAAGTTTCTCACTTGTATTCTATATTTTGAACGTTTTGATAAGTAGACGTTTAGATCAAATAAATCAGTCTTTCTTTCAATTTGCATTAATAAATCAACTAAAAGACATCTCTACTTGAATATGAATACATTCCAACAAATATACTTAATAGTGGATACCCGATGTATATCCTATTATATACTAAATACTTAAATCATACTGTTGACATTTAAGAATCTATATCAATAATTTATATTTCGTTTCCCAATCTCATGTTTTATTAAAAATCAATCTTTAAAATAAAAGCATTTGATTATCTAGACTCTATCCTTTAAAATAAATTATTGACTATGAAAATTCAACGTTCTAAATAATCCACTTGAATATAAAATCCACTTTTGCTTCTATTTCGAATCAAAATCATCTTACAGTTATCTATATTTAAATCTATCCCTTCAATTTCATTTGTCACGATTATCCGTAATAAACAAAACTAAACTATAAATAAATTGAGCTTTTGATAATTAAAATATCTGATTAAAATAAAACATTCGTTATCTCTAAGTTCTACGATTACATTCAAAATCAAGATATTTTAATAAATAAGCATTTAATCTAACTACTTAACCTATATTTCATCAAAGGATAAATAAATTAATCAAAATCAATAATTTAAATAATTCCTTTGGTCAAACCTCAATTACATTTCCTCTATACTAAAGCGATAATCAATTTGATTAGTTTCTATTTTTAAGATATTCAAATCATCATTGAAATATATACCTCTAAAATATTATTTAGAGTCCCATGATTTCCCGATTAAAACCCAAATTGAATAAATTCGATTAATTAATAAAGCTCCGTTTATTTCAACTAGATGATAAAATCAACCCCATAAATAATTGATTTTAAATTACAGCTATTTATTAAAAGATAAATTTCCTTCGATTATAGTAATCACATAAACAGTTTAAGATTTCTATTTACTATTTAACATCATCTTAATATGCTAAATAAAATATCATTTATTTGCATGAAAATACATTATTTTAAAAAAATAAATTGTAAATACCCTTTTGAAATTTCATAAAACAAAATTTATTTAAATTAACATATTGTAAATCTATATATATATAATATATATCTATTGTAAAATATACATATAATAAAATATATTTAAAAAAAATAACACAATAAAAAACGAAATAAAATAAACTTCATTTATTTTATTTTCTTTAAGAGGTATTTTCTTATAAGAGGTCAAAAAGGGGGTTTTCCCTTACTGCTACGCAGCCCCATGGCTGGGGCAGCGCCGACGCCTGGGCAGCGCCCAGTGAACAAACACAACCCCATTTTTTTTTTGTTTTAAAATTTTGATTTAAACAGAATGACCCAGAATTTTGACGGATTTACCAGATAACAAAAAAAATCAAAACAACAGACATATGTACATATGATATATGTATGTATATATATATACACCCAATCCCATTCACACAGTCAGATTGAGCAAGCTTTTTGAAGAAATAATTGAAAATCAAAAGTTTAAATCAAAATATTATGATAAATTTTCTAGGTTTTCTCCATTTTGCCAAATAAGTTAAAATTCTTCATTTGAGTTCTAAGTTTCTATTTTTAAATCTAACCACAGTTTTAGCACATTTGAAAGCTTTTCTTTGGATTTTCAAAGAATCTAAAGCTATATTTTCAAACAAGCAAAAATGAGAAGGAGAGGAGAGAAAATGGTGGAACCTTGTGTTTTCTCCAAATTTGGAAGCTTTCAACAATGGAGAATTCCAAGCCCTCCTTCAAGATTCCAAGCAAAATCATAGCCCACCAAATTTTTTTCCAAAAAAATTGCAAGCCTCCAAAATTCATGCCCGCCCTTTCTTTTCAGAATAGGGTTTTATTCCATTTTGGGGTCAAAGAAAACCCTAAAAATCCCACTCAAAATATAATTTAAAAGCATGGGGATTTTTTCTAATTTATTTATTTATTTATTTATTTTTCAATCCAATTTCTAATTTTTAAATCATAAAAGACTATTCCCTTTTTTTAAATTTTAAAAACACTTTTAATTTCAAATATAAATCTCATGCAAAATTCATAATTTTCATTTAAATCAAATCTCAAATGTGATTTCCATTTTCCTTCGTAATTTGAATCTAAATATTCAATAAAGACAATATAATTCCTTTATTCAAATTTATTCATTAATAAACAAATCAATTTATAACTCAATTTAATTAATTAAATAAATCAATTCCATAGTAACTAAAGAATTATTTAATTAATTTAAATCCAATTAACAAACGAGATAAATTGCATTTAATTATCGAAAGTAAATAGATTAAATCATCTTTTAGACTATATCCACTATTAATCTAATTAATTAATAAACTAAATCTAGTTTATTAATTAATCAAATCAATCAATAACCCAATCATTATTTTATTAATTTCATCAAATAAATCAATAAAATAAATCACATTTCAACATTGCAACTAAACACATTTAATCATCAATTAAACTACGCAAGTCATTTAATAAACTTTAAACTTGAAATTAAATAAACACTCACGGGGAAACTGACCAAGTTAAAACAACTGACCCCGACGACAACCTCATAACACGCTATGACTAGGGTGACGACTTGACTCGGAAAACCTAGCTACTATCTCCCAATCAATTACCATTGGTAAATGGACACGCTCACACCTGTGAAGCCAGGTGGAGTCGATGTCATGTACCTACAACCTGCAACAAAGAACATGCCGAACGTGCAAAATATATATGTATATTATGATCAAACACACCGTGAAGAGGGAAATCTCGGAATTGTAGGGCGCTCGCAAGCGAGTGATACAATCTGCCCCTTTCACCAATATAGTATCATTAACTGACGTATCTAACATCGAAAATATGCTCAATAACATAAAACATCATTTAATCAGATATATTCTAAGTTACTCCAAATCATGTCATATAGATAACATCAGAATAAGATCACATCACATCCACATATAACTTCACACCGTTTAATCAATCACGATCACAAGTAATCAAGTTCCCAAAGTCAAAGCATGTTCAAACACAATCGACACATCATGATATAACATGTGCATCACTAATAAATACACAATCAAAAGGTCACCAAGTTCAACAGTCACATCATAAGCATACTCAGACATACAAAGAACCTTGCCAATCCAAATATCCAAAACGGAGGGGTGTTACACTTATCATATAATTATTATAAATTTCATAAAAATTATAAAACATATAATAAGGAAAAAAAAAAAGGAATATGATATACATAGTTCCTAGCTTTAATTAAACCGCCCTTAAATTGAAAGAAGAGC
This sequence comes from Sequoia sempervirens, assembly GCA_007258455.2. Lineage (NCBI taxonomy): Eukaryota > Viridiplantae > Streptophyta > Pinopsida > Cupressales > Cupressaceae > Sequoia > Sequoia sempervirens. The sequence continues at coordinate 15,664 of VDFB02274217.1, read as the reverse complement.
TTTATTGTTAAAATATTGTGCTGTACGGAAAGCCTTGGAGTTTAATATGTGGACATTCTTGCTTTTAAAAAAGCCTTTAATACTCCTTTTTTCTTCTTTTAGGCAAAGTGTATTAATAAGAGTTGATTCCACCATATATAATCTTATGTTGAATGTGGTAGTAAAGAAAGAATGAGACGAGTGGTTTTTATTCTACACAATTCATTTTTTTTTACTTTCATTCACAATGTGTTTTAAAAGATTCAGTTTGATGGAATTTTTGGTTTTACTATTATGTTGGCGACTACAATTGGGGAGGATCGACGAGGGGAATCCTTCGAAATGGTGGAAACAAACTGTCACGGCTTCAAAATGGTGGAAACAAACTATTACGGAAATGAAAACAACAAACGTGAAAACAGAGGAACGAAAAAGGTTACAGAACGGGATCCATAAAAAATGGAAACATGGGAATGATAGAGAATGGAAAGGTCGGTTTAATGGGGCCCATAGACCTGACCACCTAAGCAGTTAGTGCTTAGAGTGTGCCGATTAAGCCCGGTCGTTCTAGATAGCTTGTTAGCGCTACTACTAGAGGCGTTTTTGTTCAAGAATCTTAGGTGACCAAAACAGGTTCTACTTATTTCTGCATTATATGAGTTGTTTCAGAATGCACTTACAATCATGGTAGTTTATTTCAAAGATAATCACCATTATATTTGGATCTACATATAATCATCTCAAAAAATAGCATTGTTGCATTTCAAGTCTGATATAATTCTGGGTTGGTGACACCAGAATGTCTTTAGTATGAAACCTATTTGTAATTCTCGGGAAGGGGGTCCTTATATTCCACTGTCTATTCCCAGGTTTCTGATTTGTTATAAATCCGATATGAATCCATATATACTGTCACTAAAATTATTGACAAATTGCATTGCCAATCAATTTGCATTATTTTGTCTTATAGTGGAAGGGCATCCTTATTGTGACGCATTGTAAATTGAGAGCTATCATCTTTGGAGATATTGTTTGTACATAATCAATTCATAAGGAGATTGAATGCAAGACAATTGTTTGTCATATTGACCATTGATTACAATAGCTTATTTGTATGAGAATTCAATCATCTTGCATTTGGGAAGTCACTTGGTACTAGTCAAACTAGTATCTTTATGTATTTCATCACCAAACACAAAGAAACCCACTTTCAGCAAATTGCATGAATACTATTTGAAGAAATCTCTAGAGTTAAAAAAAATTCAGAAGATTCAAAATTATGGCTTCTAAATTTGTTGATGAGGTAATGGTTGCTTATGAGGAGTATAGAGCACTTCCAGATAAGGTCAAAGATCATCTAGACTTTGAGCAATATGTGGAGCATCAGATAGATTATAACAAGCATAGAAGAAAACCAAAGAAATGCGAGCAGCCAAGTGTTGAGAGGACGTTAAATAATATTTAGCAAAAACTTATGCTTCTACAACGAAGATTAGCTCATAGCTTATAGCAGTTTGAAGATTCCATTTCAAGATGAAGCTCATCACAAAACAAAAAGAAGTTGTGTTTCTATTGCAGAGGGCCTTACGATGAAAACCATGATTGTCTTTTGAGACCTAAGGGCAATGCAAATAAAATAATGTGGGCACCCTATGAGGATTCAAAACTTGAAAAAACCAACCAGCAAAGTTATCATGAAGAATCTGAGTCAAAACATGAGGTTTCTACAGGTGAAGTATCCAGAAGTCTCTATGATGAGTTTGGATTAAAATGTGATAAGTCAGCAAATCATGATCTTCAACCTATGGATGGACATGGGGTTGAAAATGAAGTGGCGGTCGATAAGGAAACTTTACATCAAGAAAATAGTATGGCGGAGCTACAGAATGATATGCACAACATTCCAGAAGTTGTGATCAACATTGCTAACAATTTTGATTTTCATGACAACAGTGATAACACTTTGTAACAACATGAGGCAATAGTAATTGCACATGTGAAAAATGAATCTACTAAGTTGTCACAAGAAGGTACTCAATATTTGGCTACTAATGGTGCAGTATTTGATGTGGATTCATGTCATGGTGAGTCTAATTTTCTAGATCATACCTTAGAAGACAAGTTTGAAGACTCTTGTTTTGGCATAGGATCCCAAGATCGTGAGTTGGATGGTGATATAGTTACATTGGAAGTGGAAGTGTGTGAAGATACTATCATATTAGCAACCTCTACTTTACCAATTGAGCCATCCTTTGAGGCACATAGCAGCAGTACCTTGGTTGTTGATATATGCACTGATGACAACACACATGATGTTACTAATCATGAGGTGAGTGATGAGGATTCAACCTCTTACTATAGTGTAGATTTCAATGAAAATGATGAGTCACAGGGGTATCATCATCTGAAGGGGTAATTGAAGGTTAGTGATGAAATGATTGTTACAACTTTGGAGCATTTTGATGTTGCTCGACAGATGTTGGTGACCTATGGTTGGAGTACTCTTATGTCAGATGAGCACAGTGATCATAGTCTTTCCGGTGTAGAGTTCCATACACTATGAGAAGCTATTGGATTAATGAAACATAATTATTTGTAGTTACTTGTTGATAGGGACTTTCTTCTCGAGTGGGATTGTATTTGTTATGATGCACTGAACGGAAAGGAAGAAAGTGTTTAAGAGCTCACTCATGAGCTTGAGGTGACTATGGACTCATTGCAGAGTGCCCAGTTGGCCCTTCAGGAGTCATAGTCACGGTTGGAGGAGCTTACCATGGAGTTGAGTTTGACACATTCTTCATCAGCCGCAGTTATGGTACAGTTTCCTATAGTGGCAGTTGGTCATGATTTGACATCCATAGGTTGTAGTGAGGATGCGGTTACATCTATCACGAATATAGGTGCAGTAGCCTCAGTTGGGATGAGTACTTTGATTGAGAGTAGTAGAGAGCCACTCATTGCATTAGGTTCTCTTGTGGTCAGTACCATGACAAATGATGCAGGATAGATTACTGATAGCTCTTGTGTCACAATGGTGGATTCTCCTGAGAGTTGTGTGTTAGTGCACGAGGCTACTCCATCATCTTCATGCAAGGGATTCGCAAAATATCATCTAGTTGGGAGTATGGCTCTCATGTTGATTTGTTTCCCTCTCCTAGGAGAAAATCTGTTAACTCATCCCATACAACTGATTTCGGATGCCAACTTGTTGTGTATCAGAGTTAGAGTGATCAGCTGCCTGATTCAAGTATTGCTAGTGATGAGCCATTCACCGAGGTTGGAGCATTCTATCGCAACTACACAGTGAGGAGTGCTCATCATTTTTATTTTGACCCAAACGTGGAGTACTTGATGATGCATCGATGTGGATTGGCTCCAGGGTTATACCATCTATTGTGGGATAGAGGTTTTCCATCTTTAGAAGATGGAATTAGCTGTTGTAAGTACCCGACTCAGTTGTTGGCGAGTGATTACTCACAGGGACAACAGTCAATTATCCATCATGCAGTTATGTATCCGACAGGGGTTGCCACTCTATTGTCACGTGGATTTCATACGGATACATGGTTACAAAGTGATTACGGTGCCAGTGGACATGATGGTTTGGTTAGCTATCACATCCTTGGGAGTTTGAGAGGGACTATAGAGAGATATTGTGTTGCAAATGCTTCCAAATATTTTTTTGTCTTCATGATAGATAGATGTGACTATAGGTTGTACTGGGATCCAGGTGGTGACAGGTTTGGCACTGAGTATTGGATGGGTCCCATTGGGTTACTTCATCACTTTCAACATGGTGAAGTTGGAGGCAGTAGAACATAGTGAAAGCCTAAGGAAGGCAGACGCGACAAACCTTCATGCAGGGTTTGGGATCTAGGGATAGCTTGCACAGTTTTTTTTTTGTTGATGCTACATGAGACAGTTAGAAATGAATGAGACATTTCAATATTCTTCTTTTGGGCCTTCCGAGGAGTTTGGTTTCTTTGCAGTAGAGATTGCTTGGGGACAAGCAATTTCAAGAAGGGCAGACTGTAATGTCCCCTTTTTGCGAACATCAGAGTTCGGTGGATTTAGCCTATTCTTGGCCCTCGTAGGCTAATATGTCTAGCTAGAGGGCCCCTTTTGGCAGTGAACAGAGTTTCTCTCCTTCAAAGTTTAGTGTTGGGTCAAGCTCAGCCTTCATTTGACTTAGTTTCATATACTTACTATTTATAGTAAGTCACTACTCAGGGTTTCTATTTTTAGATGGGCATCTGATCACATGGAGAACAGGGAGAGTTGACTCATGCCTTAGACAACATAGCAATCAAACAAGTATTTCAAGAGATATTAAAATTTAAGTGACTTAAGTGATTTAATTAAATATTTTAATGTTATTATAAAGTTATAAAGAAACTTTATAATAATAAAGTCACTTTAATATTATATAAAGTTTTATCCCACATGGGCCAGGAAAGTGTTTGAGCTCACACAAGAAAAGAATAAAAAGGGACTTAAGAGCTCATTCTCATCATCCAGGATTTGACATTTTTTTGAATATTTCTCTTTGGCGTTTGGGGAAGGGAGCCCTAGGGTTTCTGCCAACGTATCGGCATTGGAGAGCATAGCTGCTTCATTGCAACAACATGCTGAGGTTGTGAAATATTAGCTGAACGTGCTTAACTGGATTTGGATCAACTAATAGGTAGTTTGAAATGAATTTTAGCTAGAGGAATTTGACATAGAATGTTCCTTGGTTCTATGTCTTACATAAGTTGTTTCTCAACTGTATTAGAATTGTACTTTGATTGAAAATGGAATTCAATCATAATTTGAAATTCAATCAACAAATAAAATTAAATTTCAATATTACCAAAATGATGCCTCATATACATCTAATTGGGAAATTTCTTTTCTATATTAACTTATTGGATGAAGTGAATTTGATATTCTATCAAAATTTTAGATTTAACACAGAATGTCTCTGAATCAAATCAAACAAAATTTCAACATTTAGCAATCTACATGAATTTGGGAGAAGTACATTAGAAGGTTGCAACTCAAATGATGGCATCACCATTTCAACTTATTTGGCCTCCCTTTCTCTTGGCACCCAAACATGGGATCAATGAAAAGGCAACATGGTAATTAGCCAATGAAGCAAAATAACACCATATTGACTACTCCAAATCTAATTTCCCATAACCATTTGAGTCTTTAAAGCCTAAAAGAGACCTCCATGGCTCTGAAATAAATAACCCCAGTAGAATCCATTGAAAGCACAAGGAAACATGGGAATGGATTGTTCAATATTTGCACATCAGGGCTAGAAGTAACATTATCTTCTTCAATATTTCCTTCCTTGGACCACCCATTTTTGTTAGATACTTCTTCAATATTCAAAGAAGAATCTATTGAAAACATGGGGAAATATGATAATGGATCCTCTAATATTTCCACATCAGGACTAGAAATGACATTATCTTCAATATTTCTTTCCTTTGACCACCCATTTCTATTAGATATTTCTTGAATATTCAAAGAGGAATATGTTGAAAAACATAGTGAATTATGATAATGGATCCTCTAATATTTCCACTTTAGGACTAGAAATGACATGATATTCAATATTTCCTTCCTTAGACCACCCATTTGTGTTAGATATTTTTGAATATTCATAGAAGAATCTTTTGAAAATATAAGGAAATATGAGAATGGATCCTCCAATATTTCCACATCAGGACTAGAAATGACATTATCTTTGATATATCCTTCCTCAAATCACCCATTTCTATTAGATGTTTCTTGAATATTGAAAGAAGAATCTACTAAAAACATTAAGAAATATGAGAATGGATCCTCCAATATTTCCACATCACTTGATTAGAAATGACATTATCCTCAATATTTTCTTTTTTAGACCACCCATTTCTTTTAGATGCTTCTTGGATATTCAAAGAAGAATCCATTGAAAACACATGGAAATATGAGAATGGATCCTCTAATATTTCTAATTCAATATCATGCCAACAATTTGCATTCAATGATGATCTATTCGAGGCACACAGAGATAAGAGAATGAACTTCTTGATATTTCTATATAAGGAGCAGGAATGGCATTCTCTTTGAATTGATTTGGATTGGAACAACTTGCAATGCTATCCATGGAGGTTTTTGGCGTTTAATACCATTGTTTGTAGTAGAAATCTTTCTCTTTTTCCCACCCAAAGTAAGATATTTCTTGCACTTGTGATAAGAAAAGAGAGGTTGAATTTTGGTGGCACTATTCTTGTTATTAAGATAACGAAAGCTACAATGTTCTGAAGAATGGAAGGAAAGGGAACACAACGGGTTTGCATGACTTCAAGATATCACTTATAAGTGATGTATGTTGTTTAGGTAGTTCATAAACATTTATAGGTTCATTCTTTCCTTTATAAGATTCAATGCATGTAAATAATCCATTTCAAAACTTACCTGTTCTTTTAGATTGAGTAGCAGATCTTGCAAAGTAGTCATTAGTAATGAACTCATGAAAGTATTGACTCCACTATCTACACTGGGTCTTTCCATTGATTTAAGAATCGTCCTCCTTGATCAATGACTCGCAAAATATTTGTAAAAAGGTGGAGAATGGGGTGAAGAGGATTATAAACTGTGAAGAGGCAAGGCAATGTGCACTAAAAGTTAAGGAGATAACAATTAAAATAGTTATCCCAAGGAGAGCTTCATTCCTCAACTTAAACAAGCTTGTCCATGACATTACCCAAAATTTCCAAATGATTTCCCAGTTGAAGAATTACCATGTAGTCCGTTATTCTTAAACCATGTCGTCCATGGTCTAGAGTATGATGTCTTTATTTATAGAAAGATTTCCATATTTGCATGGATATAAATAAGTTTCTTGTCATGCAAGCATAGTAAGCCTTCTTTATTTATCTATTTGATATAGGAAAAAATAATTATAAATAGAAAATAGGCAACCACACTATGATTTTGATCTTGCCATTAGTAACGGGTTTATCTTCTTGTGAATCCAGGTGAACTTGAAATAGTGACACATGTTTCCATGGACAAAAGATAAGAATGTTCTTGTAAGACCCTATCTCGTAGGTACTTAATACAATCCTAATTTTTTATATGCCTTTCTTGAATTGATGATTAGATATATTATGGATAATAAATAAGGTGATCTTTTGGTGATATTCTTGCACTTAATTTTGACATTTTGTTTATTGTCACTACCATGAAGGTGGAATGCACTCATATATTGTGAAAAGCTAATTGAAATTTTAAATGGATTATTATATAGCTAAAGTATAAAATATTTAGTTAACAAATTTATGTGATCAAATTGTTACTTATGATTGTGTTGGTATTGTGCAGGAAGGTAACAGTGTTAGCATGGGAAGGGTGAACCATCAAGAGAAAATTAAAAGACTCTTCTTGAGGGTATAAATTTGACCCTGTTTTAGAGATTAGAAAGAAATAAAGTTAACATGTTGAAGTAATAAGTGTTGATATTACAGGGATAATTTATTTTGGAGTTGAGAGGGTATTTGATAATGTTTCATGTGGGTGTAAGTGGGGTTGGGGGTTAGGAACCCTTCTCTAAGCTTGAATTTCGGATGGGTCCTTAAATGGGCCTTTAAAGAGGGTTGTTGGTCAATTTCCTTGGTTGGGATGCAAAAAGAAACCCCCTAGGGTCTATACCATAGTGGTAGGGGCCAAGTGGGCATATAATAGTGCCCCAAGGACTTGATTTGACCCCTAAAAAGTCCTCATAATGGAAAGTAACGAGTTTTGAAGAAAGGATGGGATGGAAAGATGGAGGGGTTGTCCAAGTGCATGTTTCCTCTTTAATATGGAAAAGACTCTAATTGATGGAGGTAGGTACACTCCACACTTCCCCATCCAAAAAGGTTGCAAATTGAAAATTCTATATATCTTGGAGAGGAAGGAAGAGGAGGGTGTTACCCACTTCTTCTTTTGGAGAACTTTAGTGAAGAGGGTAGGAAGAATCACAAGATGAGAGGAATCATGTTGGGGAGTTAGTGATCAAGATGGCTTGGTTGGAGAGGAAATAAGGATAGAAGAGCTAAATTCTAACACCTAAAGCAAAGAGATAAGTTTTCCCTACTTTCATTTTCCCTTTTGTTTAAATGTTGTAATAAGGTGGCATGTTGTATAAATCATGTTTGGAAGTAGAGAGTAGAGAACCTAAACGCATGAAATTTGGAACTATGTTATTCTTTCTTCTTTGTAGAAATTTGAAAAGGCTCCATTGATCATCATGGAGCTAAAATAATTCCTTGCTCGGGGGTAAGGCTAGAGCCCACGAGGCTCCATGATGCCATTATGGTAGGGTGGAGAGCAAGTCCCATTGATGTGTTTTTTTCCAATTTGATAATCTTCTATCTACTTGATCTAGTTTTAATATGAATGTGTATGCATCAAGTCTCCGAAGTGTGAACTACAAAACTGGTTACAATCTTAAAAAAATGAGCCTTATTCATACATGGGTTATTCCTTGCTACCGTAGATAATGTATATTATAAGTTGGTATTTTGTGATAGAAGTAAGAGTGTGGATAGAGAAAGTTGTGGTTGTATTCCATTTCCAAATGGGTGTTACAAAGGATCCTTAGTTTCTCTTAGGTCCTAAATAAAATTTTCTTTGGAAATCAAGATTATATATAAAGAAAATATGAAAGGAGGATCTACTTGTTAATCCAAAAATGAATGGTAGAAGCAACTTTAAATCTATGTTATGACATGATTAATTGTTCTAGTTATATATGGTTCTAGAAACATGTTCATTTTACTTGCAAGTGAGTTTAGTTATCATGCTATCAAATATACACACCCTCATATAACTAAATATTATATTCAAAGAAATATTATATCTATGTATTATAACTTTTCTTTTACAAGTTAACTGTTGAAAAAAGAAGAAGAAGGAAGTAATGAAAATACATGTGTTTCAGTTTATGAGAATTTAAAACATATATTCTAGTTGAAACATCTATCTTCAAAGTTGTTACGAATTTAAGACATGTAATTTAATCGAAATAATTGTATTGAAAGTTTGCATATTAGAATTTTAAGTCCAATAATTAGATTTTAAAATGGCTAAAAATAAGTCAACTAAACATTTTGTAGAATACAATACCTGAATACATAAGATTGTTAAAAAAAAAACAAAATGATTTCTTTTTCTTGAAATGATGTATTAGCTTATGATTTTTGAAAGATTGGGTAATTTCATAAGACCAATATTTAAGTACTAGAAAAGATGAGAGAGCTCAAGCGTATCTGTTAGACAAAACAAACAATGAGTTGATGTCCAATCACAGTCCTTGAAGAGAGATCGCTAACATACGGTGTTTATTTTAAAGGAAAGTTCCATAATATTCATCTATTTCTTTACAAACAGGCATTGAATAGAAATTCTTACACTTTGATGCATAAACCTTCATTTGGAGAGAAGTATTATTGAGTCAGGAAAACACTATTAGGTTCAAGAAGCGGTTGCTCAAATATTTGCAAACAGACAAACATCATTTAAGGAAACCCCTATTTCTAGGAAACTTCCTTTTGAATCAGACGCAAGCTATTATTGGCATAGAATAATGATATGGAATCGACTATCAATTAAATTCTATAAAATGAAATCTGAAGATGAAACACAAAATGATCAATTCACCATAGTGCCCCTTGTTGATGGTTTCGCCAAGTCAAGTGAAGGTGATGGCTTTATCTCCACCTGCGATCTACCCACAGTTAGAGAGCACAAATAAAAGAATAGAAACAAAACAAAAAAACAGATGGTTGCCTTCAGACTGCGACCCTCTTTTAGGGAGAATAAAAGAGAAGAATAGTTAAAAGAAAGGAAGAAAAAACTGTATAAATAAGAATGAAGCTAGCAATATTAGCTGATCTAAATTGGTCAAATGATAATATCATTGTCTATGCCAAACATTATCAAAATTCAGCAACCCTCAACTGAACTCGCTATCATAATATAAAACAAACCAGGATTTATTGTAAATGCATTTATGGTGCCTGGCATATTGTCAAGGCTGCGAAAAGAGAGTAGTTGGAAGGAGATGACTCTGTAAACATTAAAATTACTATTGAAATGACAATCTAATATGCCCTCTGCTTTGCACGTATAAGACTGTAAAATGAGTGACTTCATAAAATAATTCCAAAGGGTGTTGGGCACCACAACATCCACACAAAAATGGTACAGCAGATTGGAAAATTAATGTAATGTCCAGTATAATAAAAAATGGTACTGAGAATAACATTACACAGCTATATTAAAATAATAACATAGGAATTATTATTGTAGAAAATTACTCAAGGCAATGTTATTCACTGTATTCAATATTGAAATTGAGAATTGGTGTGTTTTACATTCGTAAATTTTAAAAGAAAGTAAAATTAAATTAAATAAATAAATAGATAAAATAGCATTACATAATTTCACTCGTCAAGAAGAGAGATCATAATCTAGTTCAATTGTAATTTGTTGGTATTGCTGGATAGAATTATGGTAAGTGAAGATATAGATATTTTAGAGTTATTGAGATTATATCACAACAACAAGAATTAAAGTGAAATGTGAATAAATATTAAGATAAAAGGTAATACCAATTTATATTATTGAAAGAAAAGAGATATTAAAATTGTATTCAATCTTAATACTGGTATTAAGAAACATTTTGTTAAAATAATCATAGGTGTTGCGCACCACTCAAGTTGGTGGATAAAAGTTTAAGACTGCCTTAACTTTGTTTCACAATAATCACATTTCAACAGCGCTAAGTACATTGGAAATTTGTCAATATGAATAGTGTTAAGATTATTTAAAATAAATAAAAACGAGTATATCTTTTGTAGTATTTAAATTAATTTTCCCATAGTAAAATTAACTTATTAGTAGTACATTGATTTAAATGTCAATGATATGGTATAATCATGTATTAAATAATAATATCATTATTATTGAGAGCAATATTAGTTTTATTAAAGATTACTTGTTAGTTAACATATTTAAATAACTGTTACTAAATTGTAACAAACAATTCCGTGTAAATATGGGCACTAGAAGTAGAGTATAAATAAATAAAAATAAAAATTAGTGCAAATGTTTGGACATGACAGAAAATCTTGCTATTCAATACTAAGATAGTAATCATCATTGGCACTGAAGTAATAACTCATATTTTCTTGCTTTGTAAACACCAAAAATGGAAAAAAATTCTTTGATATTGAGTTGACTCTTTTCCAGCAAGAAATCTTCCACCCTTTGGTTGTTTCAAAAAATTTTAACTCTCATTATTATATTAAACTAATAGCCAACGTATGGTGCTTTAATTTTAACAACTACATCTAATCAATTATATTTTTAGTAGCCAAAAAAAAAAGGGGGGAATAAGAAGCCTCACGTTTATTTCTCCTATGAAGTTTCTTTTAATTTATATAGTTTCCTTAATAGTCTCTTAATAAACAAACTACTTTCCTTGGTGTGGGGAAAATAACTTTTAAAATGAAAATTAAATAATTTAGATAATTATTAACACTACTTTTAAAAAGGAAGGCATCTTTTGTCATTTTAAATGAGATCTTTTATCTTTTCCTTTATTGAAAAATAAATGGAATAGATAGATAGTTAAATGTATTTATTTATATAAATATTTTTATATATAATAAAGATGAATAATTTTTTTTAAATACCTATATATATAGGAATTGGATTTAACATTAATAATAATAATAAATAGAGATAATATTATGAAGGGTAAAATTAATCGAGATAGTAGTTTTAAACGTATAATAAATTAAGGCATTCATATTATGCATGACAGTTCTTTATCTTACAGATTTGAGTTTGGTTATTTTGTATGGATGAATTTTTTTGCTTAGTTTTAGCTTGTTTACTTTGAAGATATAAGTTAATCCGTTCATGAAATCAACATGAATACATTTTATTGGAGATCTATGGATTCTTTCCGCTCATGGTAGTGACCAAAGAATCCATCTTTATACAAGAAATTGTAGTGTAGATATGCATCCATTTTTTAATGAATTCACAATTTTGGTCATTCATTAACTATGCTGAATTAAATTAAGAAATTTTAAATTTTGGTTTTTCTGTTAGTACTAAATATTAATGTTGTTCAAGTCGTAAATAGGTTGTATATATATTCGTGAATATGTGTTAAATTGTTGAATATTTTTTTATTTTTTTTTGCTAATTTGATGTGCGAGGGATTAGCACCATTTTAACTCATCTTTACAAAGGAGTCTCATATTTCAAACTCTAACCTAGATACTTTTGTTCTAATAAATTGTATTTCTAATGTAAACTATGTTTTTGATGAAGATATACAAGTTTGCTTGAACATAAAATATTATTTAATGGAAATGTAGATTCTCTTAATTTATACAAATATAGATTACAAATTTAATCTAGAAAATTTTGAATAGGTCAAGATTCTACTTGAATAGAAAATTGGTAGACTAAAACTTTGACTCAAACTTAGGGTTCAATGATATGTAAAACATACATAGATTTGTAAAATAAACTTTAATGACACACAACACATTGATTTGGAGAACTCATAGGTAGTTTTTCTATTAATTTTAGATTAGAAAACAAGTAAAATAAACATAAAAATGTCATATATGATATTATGATTAATCAACTTGATCACAATAATAAAAATTTCAAATTCACATAAATATTTTACAAATTTCTCCTTTTATTAAAGCTCTAAAATGGTAGATTTCTACAAATAGATAATGAATTTTTTAGCACATGAATAAATCATCTCAAATATTTCATGACGATCATTTAATGAAGCCCCTTCTTATGCTTGAACTTACACTTCTAATAACTCTCTTTAAAAATAATCAATCTCAACAAAAATAATAGGTTCCATAATTAGTAGAACTAATCCAAATATGGATCAATGTCATCCAATCAATAACATCTTGACTAGATCCTTCCATTCCACTTTTTTACTTGAAGATGAAAGTTGTGCTTCAAAAAATGAGGGTATTGATTTTATTTTGGGTCAACCTATTATGTTTCTTCATGTGAATGGCCTTAAACATTTCTAATTACACTCACACCTAGGTGTATCAAACTACAAGGTTGAATCAAAATATAGATAAAAAGGATTTGAATATTTGGTGCTTTTTTATCATACACTTTCTCACCATAAATATTTAAAGAGTATTCATAAATTTTAAGTTAGCTACAATTGCACATATTAAATAAGTTACCACTTGTGAGACAATTATTCATTTTTTTAAGGAGTTAAATTTGTTAATTGGTTGTATGGTCATTTTATTTTCAATGTATATAGGTGAACCAAATAATCTCTCATCCACATCCATAACTTAATTTGTAATTTGACACAAAATTTCTCAAAGGTTTTTTAGGTGTTATCCTCTTTATTTATGTGTTTCAAAGATATCCATAAATTTCTCATTGAGCTTATAAAATTAGAGAAGAAAAAATTGGGATTAAAATTTGAGGTCACTAAAATATAATATGTATGTGTTAGTGGAGTTACTTATTCAACCTTTGGCTAATTGTGTTGAATGGGTTTATATTTTCTTCTATTGAACTTGTATCAACATTAGGTAACCTCCCCGACCTTGTCTATGGCCTCGTATAGATAGCCAAATATTTTTTATCTTCATTCACCAAGCATAGGACATCGAATAGAGGCTTGGTCACCTTGAAGAAAATAGTATAATTTTTTTAGATTAAAAAGTTTTAAATTTTTAAAACATAAATATAAATAAGACCTACAAACTTACAAACTAATGGAGGTGATTTATTTTTATTGTTTGTAATTGTGACTTGCTTATTTAATTTTACCTTGAAGATTTGTCCTTTCTCATGAGAAACATATCATAAGAATATTTTTCATAACTCTTCCCCCTCAACCTCTTATTAGCTTATGAAGACTCCAATTATTTGGTAATCATAAACATTTACTTAAGAGACATTGGTTAGGTTGAAATATTAATGTGATGGATCTTAAAAAATATATATTTCTCTTGATTGCATAAGTTCTTTTCATTCAATATTCTCTCCCGCTAAATAAATTGGATTTTGTACAAATATTTTTTTTTGCATTTCTTGCCTACTTATCCATAATTTTCACCCATCCAAGATTACTTATACCCGCAAGTTAAAAATAAATACAATGGGTGACACAAGGCCTCTAAATAAGTATATCATATTTCATCAAGAACTTTAGTTGTTGCTACATGTTATTGGTCGTAAATTGGATGGCATTCTTTACATACAATTCAATGACTACCTCATCAAACATATTACATAAGTGTTAGCAATTTTTTCTTTGTGGGAGGCATCAATTTACTTCAATAACATTAAATACCTAATTGAAGCTAGTCAAAATTTACCTAATGCTTGGTTCTTTCTGCCCATTCATCCATCAAACAACATAAGAACTTTTTAGTACCAAATATTACATTAATTATCAAAACTATGTAATGAGTGATTTTTAAGGCTTCCTTCAATATTTGAAGTCCCATTTTTATTGCATGGAGTAGGTATCCTCAATATATAAGGTATGTTATGGCTAAGCGTATAAAAGTGAGGGTTAAAAGTGGCCATTTTTTCCTTTCAAAATTAGATAAACATGAATTGTAGTCTTTTGAATCCAATTTATAAACTACTTTTTAAAAGAATAGTCAAGATTAAGGAGGTCAAGTGTTGTGTGCACACAAAAGTGTTCATATTTCCCTTATTAAAGTATAGCATAGTGTTTAGTGTGCACCCCCTATATTTTTTTGGTGCATTAAGTAACTTTTAAAATTATTTGGTAGAAATATAATTAAGAGAGAGCGTTAGAAAATTTGTATTATTTTATATTTTTAATGATTTTTTTATAGTTTCTCCAATGGATGCATCCTGAAAATTACATTGTTACATGTACACATCACATAAATTGTACTTATAATAATTAAAAAAAAAAAAAAAATTAATGTGAGTAGAACAATCTTATATAATTTTCAATTTTTTATAAGAGGATCAAAATTTATAATTATAAATAAATACACATGTATATAAGGAATATAGAAACATTACTAAAAGAAAATAAAAATAATTATGTTAATATATTTCAAATAGAAACAAATTATATGGTTAGAAAGCTAAAAAGATGTGTGAAATTTTGATAGTGATTTCATCAAGTTTTATTAAAATGAGTTAATATGATAACATTAAAGTTGAAGAATGCCACTGAAAATAAAAACACATCAAATGGAGCCAAATTAGAAGCCCAACCCTTTAGTATTCTTATCCAACCAATTTTGAAGAAAGAAGGATGGGATTTTTTCTAGTGAAAAATGCAAGTGCGTTATATAATTTTCTTTTATTATATAATGTGATTATAGTATGTAATGCATTTGTGTTATGTATTCCATTATTTTTTCTTTTATCTAATGAGATTGAGGGTCACAGGAGGATTTTAAATTATGAGAATATAGTAATGTAGGTAATATATAAATTATAATATGGTACCTAATACCTATCTAACTCGGAAAAATAAACTAATTGTGTAATAATAAGCTATAAGGTGCTCTAAAAGTTCTTTTCACTACATGGTGTAAACCCAAACATTTGACAACATTTAAACTTTAATATTTTTTTC
>VDFB02274216.1:0-159879 GCA_007258455.2 Sequoia sempervirens | reverse complement strand
ATCACCACAATATAGGAATGACACAACATGTAACATTCTACAGGGATAAAATCCCATGGTTTAGATTTATTTCAAAAAGTCAATCAACTTCACCCACTACAAAATCATTCAATTATAAATTATTTATTTTAACTGCTGTCAAAAAGAGATTTGATTATTCAATCAAGATTGTTACCGAAACACATGTAACAAGATTCTGGTGCAACAATGCATGGAAAAGCAATGGCTGCAAGGAAGAGGAGTCTCATTCGACCATAGCTGACCAAGATGACATTTCCGGGTCAAGACAGATACGATGGTCACACAAGGTGTTGCCAAAGTATTAGTCTAAGCTCAATAGAGATAAACGTGTCTATCAGAATAACTGGCTGCGCTAGATATAACACAAGTTCCAAAAGGTATTTCACAAATAGAAAGATTACAAGGCTGAAAGAAGGCTGAGCAAATTATTGTAACAACGATGAATTTATGAAGCTTGTATTTGGCATGAACTAGCCGAGGCCGCTGTGTCAAGGCCGAGGATACAGTGAGAAGACCGTGGAAAAGGATGCTACATATTGTGAAGGCCAAGAATATTCAAAAGTTACAATACAGAGGATTTAAACAAAAAATGCTGAAAACCAAGAGATTAATGTATAAAAGCTATGAAAAACCCCGGTTCAATGGAACAACATTTCAAGCCAATCCAAAATAGAAAATACTAGTTGAGCTGAAAGAGAAATAATAAACATCAAGCTAGCCTACTTCAAGTGAGTTGAGGTTAATAAACTTAACAACAAAAAACTATAATTCATATAATTATTAACAAGATTTAGACAGTGCCAATTCCGCGTGCAAAATGAGCTATTAGCTCATGACTGTTCACCTAGAGCACGCAATGGCATGACATTTCATTAGCTAGCCCTTAAACTGCCAGTTAAAAGAATCGTACGTAAAATTGAAAACCGTTATAAAGTGGTGAGTGAGCTTCCAGAAAATCAGTGCAAATTTTTAATAAGGAAAAATGTGATGTTTTAAGAATAAAGCAAAACAGATCTCTTACCAGATTGTAGTACCACCTTTTTTGGAATAAAGCTCAATTAAAATGAAGATGTTACTTTAACTTACATAATTGAGGATTCCTTTCCATAACAATTGCTCAGCATGGAGTCAAATAGAAGCAACAACTGGACCATCTTGATTACACTACCTGACTCAAGCCAACCCTTGCGATGGTAGGAATGCAAAATCTAGAGTCTATGAGCACAAGTTGTGGATGTCATGTGAGGGTTGAACTCACAAGAAGATGCAACGAAGGCTGATGGCAGGAGGGCGCAATAAGCAATTTGATGAAAAAGCTTAGAAACTTACAGGAAAATGCAAACGTAGGTAAAAATAGATGTCATATCATGAAGTGCGATGATTGCAGAATATGAAAAAAATAGATTTCACTAGGAAGCTCTCAAAATATTAGAATTAATGAAGCACTTCAAAACGCATCCTAACATTGTAAGCTTTGCTTGTTTTCTAGGCACACACAACCATGTAGGTTTGGCAGATGAGGCTGCACATACTTTACACATCAGTAATCTTTATTGCATTAGAAATATAGTTGATCATTAGGGGTGCGTGGTTGGCCTTCATGCTCGTGCTGGCTATCTTGGAAACACCCTAACCTTATTACTATGATGCAGATAAACCTGAGGTGCCTATGGATCCTAAATGCTGCGACTTATGTTCTTCTGATGCACAATTCCAAGTAATCATATGACAAATTAGTACCAACAGAAAAACAAAATAAAAATTTGAGATCCTGAGCCTCTGAATACAATGCCTGCAGCCCAACATGTACCAATCAAAATGTTTACACGGATCTGAGACCCAAAGATACAAAATACAACAATTTTTTCAATGCAATGGCATTTCTTGTAACATGGCGTTGGATTTGTGCATTAGAGTGCTGACCCATGTCATAAATTGATGTCCTACTAAATGGTTTATGGGGTTTTTGTAGAAAACCCTGTTCTCGCTGTTTTTCTGAAACTGTCTGTTTTGCTTATTTTTGAACGTTTTTATTGAATAAACCATTGAAGTGCGATTTTGAAAGAAATTGCATGTAAAAAAATTAAATAAAATACCACACATCTACAAATGATGGAAACTGATTGATTGATTGATACCAATAGGTTTATTGATCTACAATGCTGATTACAAGCAAGATCTGATGACATGCAACTTAAAAAGCAACAATATTATTGATGTAAAAACCTGGTATTTGCAGCAGATTGTAAAACCCTTGAAAGATGTGTCCAGATCTTAGGAAATAGGCGCATTAACTGAAGAATCTCTGCTGAATGAATCCCACACTGAAAACCCTGAATATATTTTTAACTGTGAAGCTCTATGATAACTTCTGGATGAAGATATCTCTCTGAAAGCAATAGATCAGCTGGTATTTCACAACCTCTGAACTGCAACACTGAAGATGGCTCGTTCTCCAATGCCTGTAGACAACTGAAACCCTTGGCTCCGTTCTCTGGAAGAATACTTGATCAAAAATTGATTTCATAACATAATGAACTTTCTTCACAATGAAAAATACTTATATTCTCAAGAGGGTCGACTTTTCTCAAAAAGGCATCATTTAAATAAAATTGAATTTTATCTTTTAATATTTCCAAAGTCTCAAACGCACTTTTAATTATAAATTATAATTAAAAAGTGGCCCCCTTCAATGTTGGTCGAACCCTTCAAGAAATCACTTAAGTTATAATATTAAATAATATTATAACTTTATATTATAAGCTTCAATAATTAATATTTAATTTGACAATTAAAATATTAATATATAATTCACGTCCAATTAATGAACAGGTTTGAAGCTAAAGAATGGAAATTGACTTTTACATATTAAAACCATCTTGCTTCTAAAATAGTAGGGGTACTCATTTGAATGACTAACTACTAAAAATAGCAAGTCGAATATTGATAATGCGAATGACCCGAGCAGAAACCAAGCAGTAAGCCTCTACGACAATCTGAAGCCAAGCCAAGCTCCAAAAGAGACCCTCCAACCATACATATTAGCCTACGAGGGCTAAGAATAGGCTAAATGCACCGAACTCTGATGCTCGCAAAATTGGGGACATTATAGTCCGCCCTCCCTGAAATTGCTTGTCCTCAAGCAATCTTTACCGCAAAGAAACCCAACTCCTCGGAAGGCCCAAAAGAAGAACTGTAAAGTGTCCCACACATCTCTAACTATCTCCTGTAGCATCAACAAAAACACAACTGCGCAAGCTATCCCTGGATCCCAAACCCAGAGTGAAAGTCTGTCGTGTCTGTTATCCTCAGGCTGCCACTGCGCTCTACTGCCTCGAACTTCACCATGCTGAGAATAGTGAAGTAACCCAATGGGACCCATCCAATACTCGGTGCCAAAGCTGTTGCCACCGGGATCCCAATACAATATGAATTCACATCCACCTGTCATGCGGAGATAAGAACTTCTAGAAGCATCTGCTACACCGAATCTCTCCCTGTCCTCTGCTAAACCCTCATGGATGTGATAACTGACCAAGCCATCATGCCAACTCACACCATAGTCATCCTGTAACCATGTACCCAGAAGAAAACTTTGTGACCAAGAAGTAGCAAACCCTGTTGGATACATATCAGCATGATGTAAAACTGATAGCTGTCCCTGCAAGTAATCCCCCACAAACCGCTGAGCCTGGCGCTTGCAGCTGCTAATCCCATCTTCTAAAGATGGTGAATACCCATCCCACAATGGATGGTATAACTCAGGAGCCAAACCACACTGATGCATCATCAAGTCCTCCGTGTGTGGACTAAAGGAGAAGTGATGAACACTCCTCACTATGCAATCAAGATAAAATGCTCCCACCTCTGTCAATGGCTGACCATCATAGTCCTGGGGAAACAAATCAGCATAAGTACAAATCTCCATACTGGATGATTCCCTACATATCTCCTGTGACGACGATGGAGTAGTGACGTGATCTGTCACACAACTCTCGGAAAAATCAACTATCTCATCACAAGAGCTCTCAACCAAAACACTCATCCCATCTGAACTAACTACACCAATGTCTGTGATAGATGTAACCACATCCTCACTACAACCCGTGGATATAAGATCCTCATCAACTGCCTTTGTATATAACTGTATTGTATCTACAGCTGGTGGAGACTATGCCAAACTCAACTCCACGGTAAGCTCCTCCAACCGTGACTATGACTCTTGAAGGGCCAATTGACTGCTCTTCAATGAGTCCATAGTCACCTCAAGCTCATGAGTGAGCTCATCGACTTGCTCTTCCTTCCTCTTTAGTGCATCATAACAAATACAATCCCACTCGAGAGGAAAGTCCCTATCAGTGAGTAGCTGCAAGTAATTGTGTTTCATTAATCCAATAGCTTCTCGGAGTGCATGGAACTCTACTAGGGATAGGTTACTATCACCGTGCTCATCTGACATAGGAGCACTCCAACCATAGGTCGCCAACATCTGTCTAGCAACATCAAAATGCTCCAAAGCTGTAATAATCTTGTCATCACTAACCTTCAACTGCCCCGCCAAACGATGATACCCTCATGTGTCATCATTTCCACCAAAATCTGCACTATAGTAAGAGGCTGATTCGTCATCACTCACTACATGATAAGCAGCATCATGTGTGCTTTCATCCATGCACACCTCAACATCTAAGGTACTGCTGCTATGTACCTCAAAGAATGGCTCAACTAATAAGGTAGAAGCTGTTGATATGACAGTATCTTCACACATTTCCACTTCCAATGCAACTATATCACCATCCAACTCATGATCCTGGGATTCTATGCCAACACTTGACCCTTCTAGCTTGTTTTCTAAGGTCTGATCTGAAAAATCAGACTCACCATGACATGAATCCTCAACACATAATGCATCACTAGTACCCAATTCTTGAGTACTTTCATGTGACAACCCCATAGCAGCATCTTGCACATGTGTAGTCACTGCTGTCTCAAGCTGATGCAAACTTTTTCTACTGCTGTTATGTGTTGGCGTTTAAATTCGCACCTCTGGTATGTCTGGTTGAAAATGACACGTCTGCGAATAAAGCCCGGTCTTCGTGGGAGGAAGCTCCCTCTTGCTGATGGTGTTTGAAAGAAAGTAAACTAAAACTAAGTTGCCTATCTTTTTGGATCAGCTTAGAGCACAAGGTTTTTTTAAACACAAACGCCGCAGCTGAGATTTTCTGATAAGAATTTCAACTACGACTAACCTAGACTAAAGACGTTCCTAACCTCTCAAGTAATAGCAGAGCAAGAGAAGTTAGAAATTAACAAGGTAGATTCTCTGACAAAAATACTTCAATAATCTTTCTTCCAACAAACACCTACACACTTCACTGTAAGCTGAAATAAAGATCATAAAAGCGTAACATAGATCACGGAAATCTGAGATTTTCGACCAAGGCAAAAGAGGCTCGTGATTTTATTACTCAAATCTCTAAAACAAAACTCCCTTCTAACATGCCTTGAATAAGAAATTGCAGCTAAGGAGGCTTGCAAACTTATTCTTAACACAATAGAAAACAGCAATCTTACTAACTCCTTGTTGGCTAAAGAGGCTCAACAATTTGCTTATCACAATACAAATGAACAATACTTGAGCAACAAATAGAAGGCACCTGCAATGGGCTGGTGATTTTGAACATAAACCTGATTAAAGAAATAAATGACAAAGGCTCTGTTATATAGAGAAGTAGAAGTGCGCCCTAAAATCTGCTTACAATCTAGGGCTTGCCTTTCGATAAAGCAAGCTTTGTGCAAATCTAGAAAGATAAAACCTAGAAAGCGAGAAGAAAAAGGAAGCCAACTAATACATCTTATCTTCTTTCTATCACCTCAAGAATGGATAAGGATTATTCCAAGAATAGAAAGAAGAGAATTAGGGAAAGAAAGCTTCTAGAAAGAAATTTTGCTTTAAAGCTCAATCACATCCGCTAGAAAATTAGAAACTATATCCCGGTTCGGTGCATCTATACCATCAACAGCAAAACATCGCTTTTCAAGAATATCTTCAGCATCTGCAATAGATCTCAAGAAATCTTCGATCTCATTGGCTGCTTTATTGAACTTTGCTGACATCATTGAAATATGGCCTATCCTTCCGCCAACTGGATTGCAACTATGAACAACATTTTGGAACTGATTTTGCACCTCCTCGAGCCCGACATTCTTGGGCAATGTCTTATGTTTTTCTTTCATACATCTCTGTGCAATCTTCTTGCTATATTTGTCTTTATGCATATTCCACATCTTTTCACATTCATCCCTCGAAAGAGTTACGCTTTCAGGCCATGGGGGAATGAAAAAACACCTTTCGACCATATCAGGCTTTAGACTGCAAATCAACCTACCATGTCTATTTGGATCTCTCCCTAGCGGGGTTGTAATGCTTAATGCAGCGATTGCGAACTCAAGGCTACGGCCCGATATAGAATAGGCTGTTGCGAGGAGTCGAAATGTCCCAGGTTGTGATTGAAGTGTGCACCCGCTCGCAAAGGGATGTGTCCGAACACCGGCTTGACATGATGCAAGTGTCTGTTGTTGATGTCCAGAAGAAGTGGTCCGGACTTGAAAACATTAGGAGTGTACTCCATTTAGTGGTATGTAAAACTGTGCTTGGTTGAACAGAGTGCCCGAGCAACAATTTTCTATTTTAGAATGCTGATTTTTTTTGTGTGTGTGCCTTCAGCGGTGAATTTTTTTTAGAAATTTTTGAGATATGGGTTTCGAGAATGTCAATGCAAGACAAGCTTCAGGATCGTCCCGTTTTGAAATCTTGAATTGCTTGAAAAGCAGCAAACCCTAATTTCTTCAATTTTTTTTATATGAAAAAAAAGTTGGCATCGAGTTTTGTTGGCGATATCATTAGAAATGAACCCGGTTGATTGGATTTGCAAAACCCTGATGTTTGATCGAAAAAGCAGCCAACCCTAGATTTTGAACTTTCTTGAAAAAAGCTACGATATGGGTTTTCTTCAGAAGACTGATTGGAAAGGACCGGATGGTACGAAGAGTGAATGCTTGAGTTTTCTTGCGACATGCAAGATAAAAGCACTTGCTGGCCAGTGAAGTTCTTCCTTGAAAAATTCTTGAAGATGGAAGTAAAAAGACCAGGATGGTGAAGTGAAAACCTTATTGCCCTTTGAAAAAATTGATCTTCTGGAGCAAAAAGAATGAAAAAGCAAGGGTTTATGCTTGCTGGTTTGAAAAATCTGATGTAAAACCACCAACCATGGATTCTTTAATCACAAAAATTCTTCAAACTTGCTGCTCCAACTTTCTCCTCTGGATGCTACCTGCAAAAATAATGAAAAATACATGAAAAAGAAGTGTTAAATAGACTTAGGGTCTGATTTAGGTTTTGCTTTTTTTTGCTTTTATTTCAAAACCCTAAATCTCAGCTCTTTTAACTTGGACGCCATCCTCTTCTTGTTCTTCAAATTTGAAATTTTGAAAATCCTCAAAAATCTTCTAAGGCATGAAGATTTGGGCGCCTTTCTTCAAGAGGGGCGCTCAACTTCACCAGTGTTAGTCAAAATTTAAACTTTTTCAACTTTTCTTCACTTTGACATGCCACTTCGCCACTGATTTCTCGTTGATAGATCAACCCGACAGACGAGCTGAGTGATTCACGGCGGAGCCTGATTGATTCTGAAGAAGATGTTCTGGAGGCACCTCCGGCTAAAACCTTGATTTCGACCTCCGAATTTATGAGAGGCTTTTCCTTCTAGGGGCGCCCAACTTCTTCAGTGTTAGCCATTTTTTCTTGATTTCCAAGTTCTTCATTCTCCCTTTGATCTTCTGACGAATCTTTGATTCCGGGAGCAACGCTGATCCGACTGACTGTCTGAAAGTTTCATTGGATAGCCAGACTGATTTTGATGAGGCACTCTTGGACGCTACTTCTGCAAATTCCATCATCTGAAGGCCTTAAAGATTGGGCGCCCTTCTTCAACTGGGGCGCCCACTTCCACCAGACTTAGAAAAATTTTCAATTTATTCATGTCTTTCACTTCTACGGGCGATCCTGTTGAATCTTGAGCTCCGGGCGTCGGATTGATAAATGTTTGAGCTCATTGCGAAGCTGAGAAGATTTCAGGAGGGGTCTTCTGGAAACACTTCTGCCAAAAAGTAGCTTTTCACCCTTCAAAAGGCTGGGCGCCTATCTTGACTGGGGGCGCCCAGTTTACCAACACTTAGTTTATTTTTCACCTTTTTCACCTTTGCTTTTAGATTTCTCTTTTCAACTCTCATCGGACCCTCTGTTCAGCTCTTTGAATCTGACGATTGTGAGCTCCGTTTGTCGTGCTGGATAGCTCACTGGAAAGCCTGTTGCATTCTGAAGACATATCGTTATGACCTTGACTGTAGATTCATCTGTTTCAACCCTTGAAAAGTTGGGCGCCTATCTTCACTTAGGGCGCCCAGTTTCTCCAGACTTAGAAAAATTCTCGATTTATTCATCTTCAAGTTTCAGATTTTCATTTTATACCTTCCACTTTGACTTGAATTCGCTGGAGACTGGATTGTCGGATGCTTGGACGGGGATATCCATTGCGAAGCTGACTGAACACTGAACAACTTTCATTGGAGACCGTAACCCTAATTCCTTCATTTGATGCCCTAAAAACTGGGGCGCCCAAACTCAGCAGTGTTAGAAAATTTTCATAACTTTTCAATCTTCTTTCTCGTTCCTCGTGCATGTTCATCGTTTCACCTTCTGCCGGAAGTTTGATTGCTGAAATTGACGCCTGGCAGTCAGATGACCTCGGAACTCCAGATATGCTTCTGAAAAAGCTGAATAGACCCAGTAGGGCAAAACTGATTATTTTAAGATTCTGACTGCACCAGCCTGATACGGACACATTTTGAGTCAATCAAAATCAGTTTGGACCCTGTCGGACCAACTTTCTATGTAATGTCCCCAAGTTTTCGACGAAGTGATTAATTATTTAATTTTGCCTAAGTCTTAAATTATTTATTAAAAGGGGCATATTAAATAATTAATAGTCAAGTTATTAAGTGACTTAGTAAAATGTTTAAAATATTACCTTGTAAAAGTCACTTATATTTTGATTGGGGAAAAATTATAAAGTGTCTTATGAAATATTAATACCTTTCTAAAATATTCATTAAAGTGACTCATGAATTATTAAAATGTATAAAGTCACTTTATTATTTTGTGAGCAAATTAAAAGAAAATTCGCCACTTCTAGGGCATGAGGGAAAAATACAAAAAGGAAGTAAGAGGATTTCATTCGCACCTATTGAAGAATATTGTTATCCTCACATCAAGACTTGGTCGAATATTTCAAGTTAGGCTTTGAGAGATCTCCCTGCCAGTTTCGGGTGTGCAAGATCACTCCTAGCTGGGTCGTTCTGTTTGGGCAAGAAAAATAACCTCTGTGGCAGTCGAGTTTCATCTGCTACTCGTGATTTCCTTTCATCCAGTTTCTGGCGACTTGTAATGTCCGTTTTTGGAAGAAGAATGAAGCAGGAGAGGCGCCTCCCCATGTTCAATCTCTAAGCGCACCATATTCAGGTTCAAGACTCCATTCTTTGGCCGAGCTGGAGTGAAGACGGGCTGTAACAGAAACACGCGGTTTGTAACAGTAACACGCGATTTTGAAGGTAAAGGTGTTGTGAAAGATGAAGACGCATCATCCTTGGCTTCCAATCTGAGTCATATTGGCGTGTGAAGTTCTTGGGAGGTGATGTGAGGTGAGAACCATGCTGGACCCTTCATTCTTCAAGAGTGCTGAGTTCCATTAAGAAGATTTCAGGCGCTGCAAGAGGTTCTAAACATTCCTGGCGATTTCTTCATCATTCTGTGTGTTGCCACTAACTTAACACAGGTCTGGGCATTTCTTGCCATTCCCTTGTATTTTGAGAATGGAAAAACATTTTTATAGTTTAATGTAATGCCGTAGTTTATCATGAAAATCTGGGTTGGATGGGCATAGCACTATTTTGACTGTAAACTCAGGAAATACTCCTTAATCTGCTGCAATAAGTTAAATGATATTTCTGAGCATCTTCTGGACTTGATATTTGTGACTTTAAATCTGATATCTGTTCACAATTGGTTATGCAATGTCTTTGTGAGGAACCTCATGAACATAAATTATTTCTGGCTATTGTTATCTCTCTCCAAGACTACATGACGACAGCAATGAGACTGAATTGCTAACATGGACTGGCACTACTGCTGTTAATACATCCTGCATTGCAAGTTACGAAACACAGTTTGGGTTGAAAACAGAAAAATAGATAATAAGTTTCAGATTGCAGTCCAGTCAAAGCACATAGCAGTATAGTATCCAGTGTGTCACCTAAACGTTTACCGGCCCTTACTACTGTTCGGTTGGGTGTATGACCGTATGCTGCTTAGCTGCATATATTCCGTGTACATCACAGCCAGTTATAGAGGGGTGGGTCAAGTTGGTAGAACAAACATCAAACAAACAGAAAGCAAACGCATGAGCTCCCTTCAAACCAAACCAAAGGAACATCTAAAACACTGCATTCTACGGAAGGTTGTGAACAGAAAATTATATGAGCTAAGGCAAATTCAGGGACAGGTATTTGAGGTAGAGAAATCAGAAAAAAAAAATCAAGTCAGAAATTTGCAAGGCATATTACAGTGGTATCAGAGCCAAGAGTCTTGCCAGCCTGTTGGGTAATTGGTCTTTGTTACAGCCAATCAACTTCGGATCAGAAATTTCAGTTGTGAGTCATGGATGATATAATATCTGCCTATGAAGAGTACCTTACACTTCCGCAAGAGCTCAGGAATGACCTTCCTTTCTTCGGCAATTCAAAGGTAGCTATGATGGAACCATTGATTCAACAAACTATTTCTTTGAAGGAAAGAGGGGAATCCATTTCAAAGGGTTCCACATTTCAAAACAAAAAGAAGCAACACAATATATCTACAGGTGACATATCCCGAAGTCTCTATGATGAATCTTCCGCAATTATTGGTCAGCCTATAATTAATCCTAAGGAGAGCGAAAATCAGATTTGCATAGAGAAAAAGGTTGAGCACATGACACTTCATGATGACCTCAAGATTGAAGAAGAACACGTAGAGGGGTGTGAACAAGAGATAAGGTATGATACAAAATTTCAGTTTGTATACCTAATTTACATCATGAGTTGCCCTTGTTTGAGAGCCCCTTGAATGTTCAAGCGTTAGAGGAGTTGGGATGATAGAGTATACACTTAGTGGATCAGCCACTAGAGTTATACCTACACTTGTTATGGGAGAAAAATTCACATCAGCTAATAATGATCACATAAAAGGACATTCTATCACGGAGATTTCCAAAACTACAAGGTCAAATCAAGGTATGGGTTCTTTGGATGTTACTAGCATTGTTTCATTACCTTTGCATCATATTGGCATGGGATCAAATGGTGGTCATAAGGATAATTCAGAAATTCCAGCGAGAAGTGACCCAAGTGGACTGGTTAAGTTTGATTGGTCATTTCAAAATAAAGAGGTCATAGCGGTGCATACATACTCTAGGCCCGCCATGGAGGAAGATCATGAGGTAGAAGATTCTACCTACTACTTTGATGGAGGAGGTGACCATGAGGAAGTTGACTTGGGGAGGCATGATCAGGGTATGTTGCATGAAGACATTGGGTCCTATAAGCTTCATCCCTTGGAGGAGCAATTGAATACGAATGGAGGTGAATCTATGACTGCACTAAATCATTTTGAGCATGTACATAAGGCAATGGCAGATTTGTGTTGGATAACCCTAGGGAAGGGTAAACACTTCGAAGAAGATCTCTACCTCACCCAGTTTCAAAGGCTTCAAACGGCCGTGGCAATGATGAAGGAATCAGATAATATGGGAGAGCTAAATAAACTTGAGATTGCTACAAATAATTTCTCAAGTGCCAATGGGGAAGCTAGAGACAACTTGAGTGAAAATGGACATGAGTTGGAGGGAACTGATCTTGAACAATATGGCGGTGAAGACTTGTGTGTTGGAAAGGGGGAAAAATCAAATAGACATTTGCAAAGCAAGGGTACATCTTATCCTGGTCCATCTTCTGTAGATTTTTTAAGAAATCCAATTGAGCCAATTCATGTTGAAAAGGGAACACAGATCATAGTTCAAGTTATCAAAGAGGACCTTGGTAAAAAGGGGCCTAAAGTAACTACATCTCCTTCTCTCAACAATAGATTTTGGGCACTATTACCAGGAAGTCACACAGTTGCAGTTTCTCAGAAGATAGGAGGACTTGAACACAAAAGGTTAATACAGATTGCAGAGACACTGAAGCCTATTGACTGTGGTTTGATTGTAAGGACAGTTGCTGCTGGTCACTGTTATGAGGAACTTCTTAAAGATTTCACAGGGTTGATGGAAACCTGGAAAGAGATAGTCACATGTGCAAAATCTGCGAGCCTAGCTGCAAAAGAGGGTGTTGAAGGTGCAGTTCCAGTAATTTTACATAGGGCTATGGGCCAAGCACTTTCTGTTGTACAAGATTATTTTAATGATGAGGTCCAAAGAATGGTAGTTGATTCTTCACATACCTACCATGAGGTAACTAGTTATTTGCAAGAGTTTGCTCCTAGTCTTGTCAGCAGAGTTGAGCTATATTCAGGAAAGAATTTAATTTTCGATGAGTTTGGTGTGGAAACTGAGATTGACAATCTGCTATGCAAAAGAGTAAACATTTCTAGTGGAGGATACTTGGTCATTGAACAAACAGAGGCATTGGTTTCAATTGATGTTAACAGTGTTAAGAGCATGTTTATTTGCTCTCACATTAATGACTTCAAAGGCATGGATAAGGATGAAGAATTCAGTCCTAAACTTCTGATTTTGAACAGCAGGGATATATTTTCACTTCCTAATTATATTGCAGCTTCTAACCGTTGGGAAAGGAGTGACATTGTTTCTACTTTGGTTGGCACTCAAGAAGCATGTATAGGTCATGGTAATTTATATGACGCATCTCACCTCAGGACTGAATTTAAACACCTTGGAGCAGCTGATTTAGAGCAGTCCCAAACTTTGAATGATGGTTGGCTAGAGAGGGCAAAGCAAACCAAGTTGTTGGCTCAACAAACCAAGCCCTATTTTCAACATATTCACGATATGCACCATCCTCTAGATGATGATGATCTTCATAAAGATAAGATGAAAAGGTATGATGGTACTTCTGTTTTTCTGTTGGAGTTTAGCAGTATACCCTTATTAAACCATGAGATGACAGCCATAACACATATTGGTGACAGCAGCATAAGATCTTCCATTGGCGTGGATATAAGCCACATAAGATCTAATTTTTTGTATTCTAGCATGGATGATGTGGAAACAACACAGGACATGTGCAATAAGTGGAGACAAAGAGCCATGAAGGCTAAAGCACTTGCTTCCCAAGCAAAACAACACTTGCAAGAAGTCAAGGATCACTGCAATCTCTTGGAGAAAACAAAACAGCAGAGGGAAACTTACTTTAGATCCTTATTTCTTCCAAGGGAAGAAGCTATGGAGATAGAATACCTGAGGGATGAGCCTATTTTGATGATCAAAACCAAGAACCATTCAGATTTGCAGACCTTGGTTGAGAGGTATGCGAGTGGTTTTGGTCATGAGCTTGTTGAGTCACCTCATTTGGTGCGCCCAGTCGAGGCTCAAAACATAATTCTTAAGGAGGACTGCATGCATTCAGGAAAGTCAGTCTATACAATGGAATGTCATCAAGTGGATCACGAGTCACTTCTCTTAGAGAGCTCATTGGAGGCTCAAATAACAGTTATGGCGGAGCTTGTAGAGTTCACCTTTTCTGTACCAGCCTATGATGAAATATATGTAGCTAAGAGCATTGCCGATTCAATTTGGTTGGAGGGATTGGTTACTCTTGGAGGAGCCCTTGACCGCATTGGCACGATAGTGCTACACCCTCATTGTGCACTAGTAGAGCATGGAGTTGGTCTGTTCTTAGGGTATGTTGTATGCATGATCATTGTTCTCCATTTTGAGTGGTATTTACTTAAAATGAGTGAGTTTCAGTTGGGCTTGGGTACACGACATAATGATTTACACGTAAGGAGGAACATTCCAACCCTAACTAATTGGGTTGTAGTCCTCACATTGGCGTTAGACAGCTGTTCTGCACTGCTGATCACAGGGATTTCAAATTGTCTTTTGAGGATAACAGCTGATTGGAGGAGTAGGAAAAGTTCCTATCATCCTCTCCTTGTTGGAGGTTGGCGTATTGATGAATTCCCATCATCCCCTATCATTAGAGGTACTAGTTGCATCATTTGGAAAGAGATTCTCAGCCTGATAGACGCTGTTCTGATTTATATCAGCAGCATAGGATGGTGTGATTTGTATGATTTCTTCATCAAGAGGTTTTCCTTTCACACCCTTGGAAGTTCAAGCGTGGTTGGCAACATCAGCAGGAGGAGGAACCTCTACTCCCACATCTTCATTTGGGATGAGGGTGTAAGGATTTGGGGTCCAGGTGTTAACTCGTTGGGCAGTTGGTTTCACAGATTGTCAGGGATTGACAGTGTCAAGAGTTACAACTGTATACAGGGGTTGCTGGTTAGAATTCTTTCCAGCATCATTTGGGATCCAGGCGGTTGGGTGGACAGGCACATTTGGTTTGTCATTCAGATATCAGATGCTATCGCAGTGGGCTGGTTTGTTGTTGTGGATTGCTTGAGGACAAGCAATATTCGGGAAGGGAGGACTGTAATGTCCCCAAGATTTCGACGAAGTGAATTAATTATTTAATTTTGCCTAAGTCTTAAATTATTTATTAAAAGGGGCATATTAAATAATTAATAGTCAAGTATGATAAGTGACTTAGTAAAATGTTTAAAATATTACCTTGTAAAATTACTTATATTTTGATTAGGGAAAAATTATAAAGTGTCTTATGAAATATTAATACCTTTCTAAAATATTCATTAAAGTGACTCATGAATTATTAAAATGTATAAAGTCACTTTATTATTTTCAATGAGCAAATTAAAGAAAATTCGCCACTTCTAGGGCATGAGGGAAAAATACAAAAAGGAAGTAAAGGATTTCATTAGCACCTATTGGAGAATATTGTTATCCTCACGCAAGACTTAATTGAATATTTCAAGTTAGAGTTTGAGAGATCTCCCTGCCAGTTTCGGGTGTGCAAGATCACTCCTAGCTGGGTCGTTCTGTTTGGGCAAGAAAAATAACCTCTGTGGCAGTCGAGTTTCATCTGCTACTCGTGATTTCCTTTCATCCAGTTTCTGGCGACTTGTAATGTCCGTTTTTGGAAGAAGAATGAAGCAGGAGAGGCGCCTCCCCATGTTCAATCTCTAAGCGCACCATATTCAGGTTCAAGACTCCATTCTTTGGCCGAGCTGGAGTGAAGACGGGCTGTAACAGAAACACGCGGTTTGTAACAGTAACACGCGATTTTGAAGGTAAAGGTGTTGTGAAAGATGAAGACGCATCATCCTTGGCTTCCAATCTGAGTCATATTGGCGTGTGAAGTTCTTGGGAGGTGATGTGAGGTGAGAACCATGCTGGACCCTTCATTCTTCAAGAGTGCTGAGTTCCATTAAGAAGATTTCAGGCGCTGCAAGAGGTTCTAAACATTCCTGGCGATTTCTTCATCATTCTGTGTGTTGCCACTAACTTAACACAGGTCTGGGCATTTCTTGCCATTCCCTTGTATTTTGAGAATGGAAAAACATTTTTATAGTTTAATGTAATGCCGTAGTTTATCATGAAAATCTGGGTTGGATGGGCATAGCACTATTTTGACTGTAAACTCAGGAAATACTCCTTAATCTGCTGCAATAAGTTAAATGATATTTCTGAGCATCTTCTGGACTTGATATTTGTGACTTTAAATCTGATATCTGTTCACAATTGGTTATGCAATGTCTTTGTGAGGAACCTCATGAACATAAATTATTTCTGGCTATTGTTATCTCTCTCGAAGACTACTGTAATAGACTTGGCAATGAGTCTGAATTGCTAACATGGACTGGCACTACTGCTGTTAATACATCCTGCATTGCAAGTTACGAAACACAGTTTGGGTTGAAAACAGAAAAATAGATAATAAGTTTCAGACTGCAATCCAGTCAAAGCACATAGCAGTATAGTATCCAGTGTGTCACCTAAACGTTTACCGGCCCTTACTACTGTTCGGTTGGGTGTATGACCGTATGCTGCTTAGCTGCATATATTCCGTGTACATCACAGCCAGTTATAGAGGGGTGGGTCAAGTTGGTAGAACAAACATCAAACAAACAGAAAGCAAACGCATGAGCTCCCTTCAAACCAAACCAAAGGAACATCTAAAACACTGCATTCTACGGAAGGTTGTGAACAGAAAATTATATGAGCCAAGGCAAATTCAGGGACAGGTATTTGAGGTAGAGAAATCAGAAAAAAATCAAGTCAGAAATTTGCAAGGCATATTACATTCTATTTTAGAAATTTTTGCGATCCGTTTGAAGAAACCCGGAAAAACCAGGCGTTACTATTTCGAATTTTTTTCTAAAAATAGCAGTTTTCCTAAAATTTAGGGATGAAAAACTGAGATCTGGGTTTTGTAGGTCAAGCTGCTCTTAGCAGACCCAGATCGTCAGAAATTGAAAATTTTGTGTTTTAACCCTCCATGCAAGACATGCACACCCAAATTTTGACCTTTTTGACTGATTTAACAAGACTTTTACTCATTTCTTCAAAATGTCTAAGTGTAACAAAAATTTTAATTTTGGGGTACAACATTATGTAAATCAGAATTGTTAACAATGCTGGTTACAACTTTTGGAATGTTGTGAGCATCATTCTGTGGCTCCACCATACTATTTTCTTGATGTAAGATTTCCTTATCAACCACCGTTTCATTCTCAACCCCATGTCCACCTACAGATCGAAGATCATTCTCTACCGACTTATCTCTTTTTAACCCAAACACATCATAGAGACTCTTAGATACTTCACCAAGTCTCTCATTTTTGCTTCGTGATGAGGTTCGTCTTGAAAGGGAATCCTCATACTGCTGCAAACTATGAGTTAACCTTCGTTGTGAAAGTTTAAGTTTCCACTGGATATCATTCAAGATGCTCTCAACACTTGGCTGTTCACATTTCTTCGATTTTCTCTTTTGCTTGCTATAATCCATCCGATGTTCCATATATAGCTCAAAGTCTAAGTGTTCTTTGACCTTATCTGGTAATGCTATATATTCCTCATAAGCAATCCTTACCTCATCAACAAATTTAGAAGCCATTACAACCATTTTGCTTTCCAAGATTGCCAATCTAATAAAAAGAACTTTGATTTCCTACCTCAAAATTTTGTCAAACAGTTTACTTGCAAGCTTCTTAGTGCTGATAAATGTTATCTGTTTGATGTTTCCTCTTGCATGTTGATGAAGTGCTTGAAAAGATCTTTCAAACTAATTTAAACATGCCGCCAATGACAGAAATATAGAGCTACAAGCAATTATCTGATTTCAACTGACTGGAAACTCAGGGAATATGCAGTTACAAAAACTCGGTCATTCAGTCAAACATATGTCCAACAATCTCCAAACTTCATTGAATTGCAAATATATGATCCCTGTACTGTTTACAATCTTTGCAGATGACTTTCATAAAGCATTTCACAAAATCACTATTGAATGATATACAATGATTAATGCAATTGTTGCTGTTGTGGCTGAAACTAATGCAATTACAATGATAGATACTCACTACTCCCAACCTACAGAATGCAGCTTTGTAAAAACTCAGATCAAATTGAAATGGAGATTCATGTTTAGTTTGTCTTCTTTGCTTTGGTCCACCTGATGATCAATTTCATGAAAATTCAGACTGTAAATAAATGCAGAGAACAATAAATATATGCCAATAATTTATCATAAAACAGGGGACTGGGATCGATGCTTTCAAAGCTGACTTGCCCAGGATAGAACGAACTTGATGAATATCGATTGTATGGTGATTCCTGATGGCAGCGCCTTAATGGCTTGGAACCAACGATTCTTTCCCAGCTCAATTTGCACCAGAGATATAAATATTATGAA
This sequence comes from Sequoia sempervirens, assembly GCA_007258455.2. Taxonomy (NCBI): domain Eukaryota; kingdom Viridiplantae; phylum Streptophyta; class Pinopsida; order Cupressales; family Cupressaceae; genus Sequoia; species Sequoia sempervirens. The sequence goes on along the minus strand of VDFB02274216.1, from coordinate 141,747 downwards.
GTGACAAGTGGAACCTGATTCGTGCTTTCCCCTTGAAGCCAAATTACCACCTAGTGACGTCTTGCCTTAGCCACAATACCTCTTTCAGACTCCACGATTTATTTAAAACTCCAACTTTAAATCGAATCTTGTAAATGGTTGCGCCTAGCCAGTTCAGAAGTTGACACCAGCAAGAGACACGTCCTCCCACGTCTTTACTTTATTAGTGCCAACTTGGTCTAAGCAGCTCCCGATGAAAAACGCCGCTTCCTCTATTTTGAATATTCAACATTTAATAAACCCTTAGAAATCGATAATACGTTTTATCTCATGCGTCAGTTCTGTTGAAGAAATATCGAGAGATAAATAAAGGGGTTCCAATTTCAATCGCACCACTCAGCCTTGTCTTATATGAGCTGGTAAATCTCTCCAAGTGATTTGTCTTTATTGACCACGTCTTTTGCAACTTCTGAGAATGGACAAGCATGCAAATAAAGAGGTCCTGACAACTCAAATGGGATTCGATATTTTTTTTTCAATGCTTGTGACTTAATTCTTGGCGGCTACCACAGAAGACGTCTTCGATGAAACATTTCCCAATCATAACATAACTGATTTATACTTGTCAGCAACACCTCAAGTAATATAGTGTCGATATTCACTAGCCGCGCTTGAATAGATTTGTCTTCAGATTGTTATGCTACAACCTTGGCTGTCTCAGCTAAATAGCAATAAGAAGAGTCCGCTATGTTTCAAAATCGAAATGATGAATACCAAGAGGCAACACCAGATTAATACGACTCTCTCAAAAGTCGTCCTGACAAAAGCTTTTTCCACAATTCAAGCTTCCTTAAAATATTCAATGTTTTGACTCTTCCAGCTAGCCCGATTTAATTTGCAGAAATATAAATCCACAAATATAAATTCGATGGATTTGTTTTGCTTATCTTGTAAGCTGCTGGTTATTCCTTCTGGCGGATGAACAAGGAATATCTTTAGTTGAAAGCGACTTGGCCCTGATTTATCTTTACTCCAGCGCTAACAATATTGATTTCAATATGTAAAATGCATATATGATATCGATTCTTGTCTTTGCTTATTTTTCTGACGGCTATGTCCGGACCTCTTGAGACCCACGCTACCCTTCACAAGAATGCTATTAAAATATAAAAACTGATGCTTGTGTCTGCTACCTTGGCTTATTGGCTATAATTGATAAACCCGGTAGTGAATATAGATTGCTCATTAATAAACAACGATTTGAGAATGGGCCCAATATTTTCTTAACAGAGTTTATAATGTTAAATAATCTCCAAACATTGATTCGGCCACTATATGCTCACAGCAAACTCCAAAAACTGCAAGATTAATCTTCTCCAGCACTGAAAATAATCAAACTCCAATACCTGATCAAGCCCTACAAAAAAAATCTGAAAATCTTCTTTTTGTAAACCAACACAGGATGGCAGGAATCAGGCTCTGATACCACTATAGAAACGCCTGTTCTCGCTGTTTTTCTGAAACTGTCTGTTTTGCTTATTTTTGAACGTTTTTATTGAATAAACCATTGAAGTGCGATTTTGAAAGAAACTGCATGTAAAAAAATTAAATAAAATACCACACATCTACAAATGATGGAAACTGATTGATCTATTGATACCAATAGGTTTATTGATCTACCATGCTGATTACAAGCAAGATCTGATGACATGCAACTTAAAAAGCAACAATATTATTGATGTAAAAACCTGGTATTTGCAGCAGATTGTAAAACCCTTGAAAGATGTGTTCAGATCTTGGAAAATGGCGCCTGGAAATGAAGAACCCTTCCGGATGAATTCCAAACCAAAAACCCTGAAGATGCAATCTCTGAATAAGTTCTGTGATAACCTCTGAATGAAGCTACCTCTCTGATAAGCAATAAATCAGCTGATATTTCACAGCCTCTAAACTGCAACACTGAAGATGGCTCGTTCTCCAATGCCAAAAAGACAACTGAAACCCTTGGCTCCGTTCTCTGGAAGAATACTTGATTAAAAATCAATTTCATAACATAATGAACTTTCTTCACAATGAAAAATGCTTATATTCTCAAGAGGGTCGACTTTTCTCAAAAAGGCATCATTTAAATAAAATTGAATTTTATCTTTTAATATTTCCAAAGTCTCAAACGCACTTTTAATTATAAATTATAATTAAAAAGTGGCCCCCTTCAATGTTGGTCGAACCCTTCAAGAAATCACTTAAGTTATAATATTAAAAAATATTATAACTTTATACTATAAGCTTCAATAATTAATATTTAATTTGACAATTAAAATATTAATATCTTTCTCAATTTACGTCTGATTAACGAACCGTCTGAAGCTGAAGAATAAGTGATTGACTTTGCACATGACCAAACCATACTGCTAAAAATAGTAGGGGTGCTCCGCTGAATGACCTAACTTACTAAAAATAGCAAGTCAGGCAAATGATGTCCGAATGACCCCGAACGAAAGCCAACTGGTAAGTTCTGACAATCCGAAGCCAAGCCAAGCTCCAAAAGAGACCCTCTAACCATACATATTAGCCTACGAGGGCTAAGAATAGGCTAAATGCACCGAACTCTGATGCTCGCAAAATTGGGGACATTACAGTTTCCAAGTATTTGACATAGTAAGCTAAATTAGAACAACAGTGCATCAAATTGAGTCATAGGCACGTTGACACAAAGATTTAAAATAATTTGTATGAGTTTGCATTAATAATGAAATGTGATGTAGATTTTTCAAAAGACAACAAGAATTCTGTGTGAATTGTGAAAGAAATTTTTTGATAAATACCTTCCTCATTTCTATCGTCATCTTTCTTAGCCAAGCGCCATGTTTTTCTACCTGTTAACAATGACAGATCAAATCAACTGCTTGCTATGCCTTGCTATTCTTCTCTCAAATTATATATTCTAATTCACTTCTGCTGCTTGCAAAATGGAGATTGATTCAATGCTCAGGCAGAGGTGTTCACATTGCTTTGATTCCCATATGACTAACCACTGACAAGACTAACAAGGTATCAGACCAGATACTCCTCCTCTTCGAGGATGATGACTAGGGTAAGGGACCAAGTGCTATCTCCGATCAATTGTTCCATTTGGTTTAAGGCACGCTTAGACCTGCCAATTCAGGTGGAGTCGATGCCTAGTACTTGTAACTTGCTGCCCACAAAACGGTCATGCATATACATATACGTATGATTAGACACACTGTGAAAGGGGAATCCCAGCGTCGCAGGGTGCTCACAAGTGAGTGATGCGACATTGCCCCTTTCACTCAATCACATTAGAAGACAACACTTAGTAATCAAATCAAGTCGTAAACAATCAACTACATAGTAGTTAGAATGATAATCATGTAACAGTTGTGATAAAATAATCACATACTGATCATAACAATGCATATAACATCATATACTGTATCATAAAACAGATCAATCTGCTTAACACCCTTAGCATGTACCTTTAAATATCTTGATTATTTTACCTTCATCTCCAAGTTCCAAAGCCAAACTACTTGCACATCCACGGTGAGAACGGAGGGGCACTACACACACCCATATGTGTGTGCGTGCACGCGTACGTGTGTGTGGTTGGGAATTACTGTATAAATTAAGGGCTTTGTGCCAATTTGTAGTCAATTTTTTCCTAGTATATGTAAGTTACACGTGTCTTATAGATAATTTGAATTCTCAGATTCTTTGCAATTAGGCTCTAGGGGAAGTTTTGTGTATGTGTTTGGAAAGTGTTAGTTTTTCATGTTGTATGTATTTAAAAAATCCATTATGAAACATTCAATATAAAAAGTTGTGATACTTGCAATCCTATTTTTGAAAGTTGTTTATGGATAAATTGTCCATTGCAAAGGCATAAGAAGGATTACAAAGGCATATTTGTTTGGTGCGGGCCTCTTGATTTTAGTCATTTTCTTTATGCGTGTCTTCTATTTTCCCCTTTGTCAATTAGGCTTAGAGAAAAATAGATAAGGAGCTGGTCTTTCATTTTTGAAGGTTGACTTGTAGATCAGTTTCACATCTGCAAAGCTTCCATGCTTTAATGCCTTGCTTGGCATAGGTTGTGATAGAAAAATCTAGGCATCAACATATATCATTGATGCAGATATCCTTGAAGAGGGGTGGAAAAGTTAGACACAAAATGTTGGAAGAAAAATGCTTAAAACTAGTTGTATCATTATACATGACTTGAAAAGTTTTGCTGTTTTTGACATGTACTTTTTGTCATTTAATTTAAGATATGGTCTTATATTTTATATCAGTTAAGCTTTACGTGGATTATTTGTTGAGATTTAGTATCCAAATTTCATCGATAACTGGAGGAAAAAAACATTTTTAATTCTATTAGGTTAGGAATTAGTGTGGTGTTTGGTTTTAGTTGCTAAGGATTTTATTTGTACAATTGTAATGTTTGTTTTATTATGTTTTAAGCAGTCTTTAAAATGAACAAGCTTAAATTTGCACTTGATGCATTGCTTCTAAATAGCAATGCACAACACATAATAAATTGTAGAAATGTAATTTGCACTTAATGATATATGTGAAAAATATTCTAGTCTTGACCCTTTCATTCAAAAGTACCTATTACAGGATAAATTGAGAAAGTTGATATAACCAATTGTTATTTTGCATGCATTTGCTGGTTTAATAAATATTTCCTGGCTTTTGCAGGTGCAATTATCAATTGATAAGTACAAGAATATAGAATATCAAAATGAAGGTTTGAAAACTCAAATTAAGGTGTGTATTATATGTGATTGCCTTTTAATTATTAGAATTTGATAACTGAATAATTCAAACAAAGGTGCATCTTGTATATTGTCATATTATGGTATTGCTATCAGGATTCAACCATGTAGTTTTTCAAGTCAAACTCATTTCTCATGATAATGAATGGTCTACTTAGCACTCATTGCATCTAGGTGATGCTCACCAAGGTGAAGCATTTGGCCTTCTTGGGACGTCACCCATCCCAATACTGCTCCAACTCAAGTGTGCTTAACCATTGAGTTTCCTCCAAGGTTAAGCCCACCTAGCTTGCAAGCCCATTTGCAAAACCTTCAACAAGTGTTGTGCATTATGAACCATTCATTATAGAGCCCCTTTAGCTCATCAATTGATAAGTAGGAAGTATTTTCCACAACGTGTCAAATTATGATATTGCTATCAAGATTCAACCGTGTATTTTTTTCGAGTCAAACTCATTGACCCATGTTTCATGAGGAGTGGTTCACAAGAACCAATCTCTCATGATAATGAATGGTCCACTTAGCACTCATTGCATCTAGGTGATGCTCACTGAGGTGAAGCATTGGGCCTTCCCGGGAGGTCACCCATCCCAGTACTACTCCAACTCAAGCGTGCTTAACCATGGAGTTTCCTCCAAGGTTAAGCCCACTTAGCTTGCAACCCCATTTGCAAAACCCTCAACAAGTGTTGTGCATTATGAACCATTCATTATAGAGTCCCTTTAGCTCATCAATTGATAAGGAGATATTTTCCATAGTGTGTCAAATTATGATATTGCTATCAAGAGTCAACCATGTAGTTTTTTGAGTCAAACTCATTGACCCATGTTTTGTGAGTAGTGGTTCACAAGAACCCATCTTTCATGATAATGAGTGGTCTACTTAGCACTCATTGCATCTAGGTGATGCTCATAGAGGTGAAACATTAGGCCTTCTCGGGAGGTCATCCATCCTAGTACTACTCCAACTCAAGCACACTTAACCATGGAGTTTCCTCCAAGACTAAGCCCTCTTAGCTTGCAACCCCATTTGCAAAAACTTCAGCAAGTGTTGTGCCTTATGAACCTTTCATTATAGAGCCCCTTTAGCTCGTCAATTGATAAGTAAGTGGTATTTTCCACAACGTCATTTTTATATTAGGACTTAATGCATCTACATTCCATAGTGTTTAAAGGAATATTTTTTTTGAAAAAGTTGATATGTATTTGATAGGATAGATAGATTTTTCAAATTAGTTTACGATACTTGAAGCTTATTTTACCCTCCTATGAGTGACTAGAATTGAGGTAGTAGGATATAAAACTGGATATATTGATGTGCTTTACTATTGTTTTATGAATAAAGGAATGCCATTTTTTGGGTTAAAACAAGTGTTAGTTAATGTAAGAATGGCAAAAAGAAAATTCAATTAAATATAATTGAAAGCTCTGCTCGCAAAAGATTTTCAAATGCAAATTTTTATGCAAAAGCATCGAATGCAAAGTAAGTGGGATTCAAATTTAAAAATGAATGTGCAATCAGTAACATTGAAGGTTCAGAAGGCATGGAGACTAATAGAAGATCTAAAAAAGAAAACACAAACAAAAGAACGAAACAGGGGAGGAAGGATGAACCATGAAGAAGAAGACCACAAGAAACAAAGGAAGGGAAATACAAAATTGATTTCAGAAAGCCGCATTTTGTCACTTGGCCAAACCATATTGAAATAAGAAAATAAGGCCTTGAAAACCCTAAAGGCCAGCAGACGCATAGAATGGAATAGAATAGAAGGCAGTTAGAATACCATCCCACCAGAAATAAACCAATGAAGAAGGACCAAAGCCGAAGGAAAAGGGAACAAATCACCCACCGTACTGAAAAGAAGAGTAATGGAATCCTTGAAGGAGATAAAACAAAGGTACAAATTGAAATAGATGTGCAAAAGGAAATAGAGCAGGACATTGGAATTTTCAAAGACCTAGCCACAATCTGCAAAATCCTAGGACCAAGGAAGGGAGGAAAAGAAATTGAAGAATGGGTGCAAGCAAGTATAAAACAAAACCATGGAATTAAATTTCTCCCTAAGGGCTTCTTCATAGTGGTCTTCCTATCTACAAAATATCGAGACAAGGCTCTGGATCAAAGCACATGGGAAATAAGTGGTCAAACGATCTATACACAAAAATGCGAAACAAACTTCAATCCCCAAACACGTTCATAATATTCAGAAACAAAATGGATTAGACTTTATAATATTCCCCTCGAGTTTTGGTTAGAGGAATGCTTAGAAAAAATTGGAAAATCCCTATGATCCCTAGTAGAAATTGATGTCCCTTTGCTGAAAGAAAACTCTTACCTCTATGCTAGAATTAAGATTGTAGCAATAAAAGAAATCCCTAAGGAAATAAATCTCAAAACCAAAGCAGGGATATGGAAGTAGGGCATTGAAATAGAGGAACAAATGGCTCCTAAACATAAAAGGCTACCGAAAGACAAAAGCATAGTAATACCAAAGGCTCCCCCAAAGCGCAAGTAGATGTGGTGAAAAAAGTAAACCAATGAAACAAAAAGTGTGACCAGGTATCCAAACCCCAAGGAAGACTTAGTCATAAACCAGGCATAAATCATAAGGTCTGAGGAAAGAGATGCACAAGAGACAAACACAAAATTAGCAGTAGCCACAAGCCCTAGGCATGAGAAGCCAATTATAGAGGAGGTAGTAGAAGGCCATAAATAGACAAAGAAAGCTAGCGACCACACCTTAGGGCAGAAGGTGCCCTGTAAGGAAAATCAGATGCGGAAACAATTCTCCTAACGTCAATACCTCAGGGAAGAATGCAAATACACTTTTAATTTTTAAATTACAGTTCAATTACGATGCACTATGAAATAAATATCAGAAATAGAGTATTTGACAATCACACATGAACACCAGATATACGTGGGAAAACCCTTACGGGAGAAAAACCCACCACATCAAGAGAAATCACTTTGTATTACAGTAATGGAGATTACATACAAATGTTAGACTTATCTTTCTCGTGTCTGTTTATAGCAGCATTCACCATGTACAATCTTGTTACAGGAACCTTCACATTACAGTCAACACAGAATAGAATACATTTACTGATCATACAACCATCCAGCAATCCGTCAATGCAACCAACCGAACCATCGAGCATATGCAACTGCAAACTATATCCATGGCATTTTCTGTCTGTCGAACTTCCTCACAGAATTGTCACAACAGACTGTCTTCCAACAATTCCCATTTGGCTCTTCCTATTCGTCCACAAGATGCCACATAGGAAAGTCTCACTTGGTCAAACGGCTTCAAGCTGTGTTGTCATATCGATGAGACACTAAACGTGTCTCCCCGATGCCAACACAGTAAACACTTGATATCGCCAAGACTCCATCCTATCGCCAAGATGTTACATCGAGTCCAGAGAGCTATTGCTCAGCTTTTGCCATCTCGCCAAGACATATCGCTTTCGCTGAGACGTCATACCGAAACCTCAAAGTCACGCAGCCGTGAGTTTTCCATTCGGCAAGACTATCTCTCTCGCCAAGACATCTCAACGAGCCTTCTTGTGTTACACCGAAGCACCAAATAGTTGGCGAGACTTATTGCTTTCGCTAGGACCTCATGTCGAGACATCAAGGGTTATACCGAAGTCACATGTTATACTGAGCTCAAAACACCAGTCGGCAAGACTTATTGATATCGCGAAGAGGTTTCATCGAGATCACAAATGCTACTCTGAAGACTTAAGTCATACCGAGAACCAAAGGATAGTCGGCAAGACATAACACTTTCGCTGAGAGTTCTTATCGAACACATATATGTTACACCGATGACCACCGTTCGGCAAGAGCTATACCGAAGGCTTCTCATCATCGGCAAGACATTCCATTCTTGCTGAGACGTCTCTTCGAAACCCTTTGTGTTACACTGATGAACAACATTTGAACCTCCGTCGGTGAGACATTTGCACATCGGTAAGACTTCTTACCGATAGACTATAAGCTACGCCGAAGACTACAACATTTCACATACTGTTGGCGAGACTTTAACACTTCGTTGGGACATCATAGTGAGAGCCCTTTAGTTATCCCGAAGACTTCAATACAAAACATACTGTCGGCGAGACTTTAACACATTGCCCAGACTTCTTCCGAATGAAGCCTTTCGGCCAAGGGTCTCAACGATAAGCGATAGAATGGCCTGTTGGCCAAAGATCTCCCCGAGCGGTAAGAGGTCACACCGAAAGCTTATTGTCACAGCGATAGGCTCCAAAGTGTAACCATTCGGTGAGACAAAAGCTAGGTCACAACTACCTGTACAAAACATGATGTTCCAAACTGCTCGTCGGCCAGACATAGAAGATGTTACACTGACTTGGCTCCAATGGAGGTTTCAGCCTGTGATGATTGAGACATACTTTTCCAGGAATCTCCCACTTGACGAAGATCACACAGGCACCTCCAGAGCACAACATAACTTACTGAAAATCATGGGCACTAAGGCCCATTGAACTGGCACACCACCTGAACTTGTCTGTGCTCACTGGCTTTGTCAATGAATCTGCAACATTCTCCAGAGTATCAACCTTTTCCAAACTGACCTTTCCATCCTCCACCATATCTCGGACAAAGTGATACTGCACGTCAATATGTTTCGTCCTGGCATGGAAAGTAGGGTTCTTTGTTAGACAAATTGCACTTTGACTGTCACAGAAAATAGTTATTTCCCCTGCATCAAAACCAATGTTAGAACACAAACGTTTCAACCAAACTGCTTCTTTACAAGCATGAGTAGTTGCCATGTATTCAGCCTCCGTAGTGGACAAAGCGACTACAGCCTGCCGCTTGCTCATCCAATTCACCGCACCACCATTCAACATGAAAACGTATCCACTGGTGGACCTCCTGCTGTCAATGTTCCCTGCCCAATCAGAATCTACATATCCACGAATGCTGAGGGTTCTCTGTGATTCAACCAAATTCCCATGATAACACAAAGCATATTTTGAAGTCCCTTCAAATATCTAAACACTCTCTTCACAGCATCCCAATGTATTATTCTTGGATTAGCCATAAACCGACTAAGTACTCCCACTGCTTGGGTAATGTCTGGCCTTGTATAGACCATTGCATACATAAGACTTCCTACAACACTAGCATAGGGTACATTGGTTATGTCCTCCATCTCAGTAGGAGATTTTGGACAGTCCTCAATAGATAACTTCGTTCCCTACAAGACTGGAACCACTAACTATTTGCAATCATTCATACAAAATCTCTTAAGAACAGTCCTGATATACTTACTTTGACTGAGCCAAAGCTTTCTATTCTTCTTGTCCCTGGTTATGTCCATCCCTAGAATATACCTTGCTGCACCAAGATCTTTCATTTCGAACTGAGCAGACAACTGAGACTTAAGATCATAAATCATTAGCTTACTATTGCCTATGAACTGTTGAACTTAAGTGATCAGATTGAATGCACAAAAAATAATTCGAAATCAGACAATAATAACACAGCATATACCCTGGGAAAACCCTCCTCTTGAGGGAGAAAAACCCAGCAACAAAGATCTCTCTTATATTTGATGCAACAAAGGTAATTTTACATATTCCGATGAGGTCTAACACAAGACCTATATTCAGCACTGGCAAGATGAAAAGCATATACCAGTCTCCCAATTCGTACCTGTTATATATGGATTGACTGTCTACAGAAATAGCATTTGACAATACTAACAACACTAATGGTTCTCAACCTGTTAAATGTAAAACCGCATCATAATGCATTGAACTGATCTTCACCCTTTGACATAGTTCGCACCTTCACACAGATGCAATATGGCAGAGTTCACACATATCCGAAATGGAGAGTTTGCGGCTAACACAGGTATGGAGAGTTCACAACTGGCACAAATCCGAATTTGTAGAGATCACAATAATTCGCGTTCCCTCCTCTTATTCGCACATGATAACCTAATGCGCACATAATGCAATATTCGCTTTTGATAATGTCGAACAGGAATAAAATGATCGAGCTTCACTAGATGGAAGATTTGCACTTGAGAGATGACCGAACTGTAGTAGATTTTCCAATGCTCAATGAACAATCTATGTATATGTATAGGAGACAAGTCCTACATGTCGGCCTCTTACAAAATCACATCTCTTCTTGAAGAAGTCGGCCTTAAAGTATATTAAATGCCTTCTAAGAATTTTGAATTCTTTCATGTTGGGCAAAGTATGAAATACAAGACAATAAAAAATAAATTGAATAGCCAACGGCTATCATTCAATTTCAGACTTCCATGAAATAGGTGAGTTGGAAGGAACTACCGAAGCTGCTATAACATTAACACTCCCTCTCAGCTAGGGAGAGAACTTCCAGCTTCATGATACGAATCATCTCCATATGAGGTTCATCTGCCACCATTGCCTGCAATCAGATATAAAGAGAGATATATCACCTCAATGTGATATCAACCATCACATGGTTAAGTACAAGTGTTCATCACTTGCGTGATGTTGTCACCTCAACGTGACTTTCACCATGGCTCTCCCAGAGGGTGAAACACAAGTACAGGAAGATCATCACGGACTCTCTCATGTGATGTTTGAAGAGCACAAAAGATTTACTGAGAGGGGGGGGGGGGTGAATCAGTAAATCAATCTCAAACTTTTATTTTTAAAACTTTTCAATCTTTATTACAATCAACTTTTTGATATGAACCAATTTCCACAAGTTGACACAATTTTATTGAAGTAATTTCTTTTTCAAGTAGGCACCAACCTACAAATTTACAATGAGATGATTTAGTAGAATAACTTCCACAAGGAACACCTAGACCTCTCCAGAATTTAGTAGACACCTGCCTACAAGGAGCACCAACCCCTAATGCAAGGCACCAAACCTTGACTTGATGGAAGTGAGACTGCCCTCAATCTGATCTGCACAAGCCCAACTCTCCAATCTGCTCTATGTGATCCAAGATATCACCTTCAGCCCACACAAGGAGGTAGGAATCTGACTGATCTGCAAGTCTTTAATTTACACAACCACACTTTGCAAATCTGAAATAAACCACATATATATCTTTTTCAAAGATTGCAGCCTCTTACATTATCAATGTGTCCCTTGAACTGTTGTTTTCAACCAGTTTGCACCCTTTTGAAATAGATCCTTTTAATTTGTAATATTTCAAAACAAATCGATTCTTATTTAGACATCATACTACTTCAGATTGCAATGTTTATTAAACAATACATCCCTTGACCTGTTGTCTTTATCTAGACTTGTTTAGTTAAGAATTCTGAAGATAATCATTTGTTTATTAATAGCATCCAACAGACCCGTTGGAATCATGACTTGCTAACAAACCCGTCGATCCATAAGGAAAATGTATTATGAACATATTTGTTAAGTTTACTACATACGTCTTTCCCTTAAAAGACTTCATTCGCCTCCCTTTGAAAAGACGGCTTCACACGTCTTTCCATTAAAAGACTTCATTCGCCTCCTTTTGAAAAACGTCTTCACACCCTTTCACACCCTTTGACTCATTCGTATCTTTAATAGCCGCATTTTTATCTTAATCATGTATTTTTATTTTAACAGCCGTTTTTAATATACTCGTTCTTTTCCAAAACGCATGTTAAAGATATTCGGGCTTAATACGACATGTCAGCTGTATCGATCTAAAAAATCTGGAAGATATTTATATCGATCTGAACTGATTCAGCCGAACACTTGATTAAAAGATCTTCAAATCTGAGCATAAGTCAGAGACTCTTAAAGACGTGTTCTGTAGTTAACATACCAGAATTAAACGTGAATATTGATCTCAACATTCATTTGAGTTCTTCAAGTATGATTAGAAGTAATTTGATCATCCGCATATCTCTTTGTAGTCATAGCTTCTTTTTGAGAGAGATTTTTAATAAAAAATGATATCCTCATATCGACTTCCATCTGTAGATGATGTTTAGCTTTGATCTGGGCGCTTCTACTTACTAATGTGCTTTATATCTATTCATACTTAAATCTGGGCGCTTCTACTGACTATTGTGCTTTATATCTGTTCTCATACTCAAATCTGAACGCTGTCATCCTAACCTTTTTACGTTTTGTGTTTCTTAACAAAGAGTTCTTCATGTGTCATTGTCATACACAAATTAATCTTATATGACAACAACAATCTCATACATATCTTTGACATCAATGATAATACGTTCAACAAACTTATCCATTGCCTTTGACATCAATGACAACATTTCCAACAATGTTGTCATGGAGTCACACACATGACATCCACCATGACTCAGCTCAGAGGGTGGAAACGAGGGCTTTCACCTCAAGTTCTTTCGTCACAGAAGAAAGTGCAATAGTAAGTACAAGTGCTCATCACTTGCGTGATGCTGTCACCTCAACGTGACTTTCACCATGGCTCTCCCAGAGGGTGAAACACAAGTACAACATATGTCATGAAGTCGCACACATGACATCCACCATGACTCAGCTTAGAGGGTGGGAACGAGGGCTTTCACCTCAAATTCTTCCGTCACGGAAGAAAATGCATTAACAAGGGATTTCACCTCAAACTTCTCTCACAAAGAACTCATTAAACAAGGCTTACTGATACTGAGACTCATACTCAGTCAAGGCTGGATTCTCCACCATACCAAGCTTGTCTCGAAAGTATGCAATCTTTATCCTGGCGAGAGGCTTGGTGAGAGTATCTGCCGTCTGCTCATCAGTGCTAATGTACCTCAACTGTACAACCTTCCGCAGTACCATATCTCTGATATAGTGGCACTTGATCTCTACATGCTTGGTTCTGTCATGAAACACAGGATTGACAGAAGGCTTCACACAACTCTGATTATCATAATGAATAATAGTAGGCTCCATTGATTGTCCAAACAATCCTGCAAGGAGCTTACGAAGCCACACTGCTTCCTGAGTTGCCATGCAAGCTGCAATGTACTCAGCTCTCTGCTGTACTCAGGACATCATAGCAGAACCCAAACTGAAGCAACAATCAGAGGTGCTCTTCCGATCTGAGACACAATCTGCCCAATCAGAATTAGTGAAACCAAGTAACTCCAAGTCTGCATCTAAAGTATACTTCAACCCATATCCAACTATGCCACGCAAGTGTCTCAGGATATGTTTAGCTGCAACAAGATGTATCTGTCTCGGATCACACATAAATTGGCTAAGTGCACTCACTGCATAGCAAATATCAGGTCTAGTGTTAACTAGATACATCAAGGATCCAATCAGCTGTCTGTACAACGTAGGATCCTCCAAATCTGAACTAGCTGCAGCAAGATTACCATCTTCAGGTTCAGCAGGCTCCCTCTAAATCTTCAGACACTTGCATCAACCTTCTGACCTCTTCGTCCAAGATTGCCTGCAACACTTTGACTTAGATAAATGTTTTCCAGTGCACACCTTCGGTACTGAAGAGAGTTCAGAATAGTCCTCCTCGACCTCATCTCAGATCTCACTATTCTGAATAGGTTTGCGGAGCTACCAATGACAAATCCAGAAGGCAATCTTGAGCAATTATAATCTCAACAATTGAAGGGGTCCTCTAAGGGTTTAGCACCTAGCCTTTCAATACAACAATCTTCACTTTTTCTCAGTGAGTTACAAAACTCCCTCTTGATCCTTGCTTCAGAGATTGCAAAAAAGACTTCTGGAAGTGAGCTCCCTCTGGCCACCAGCTCAGTCCCAAGGCTGCTTGATTATTTCTTTGGTTGGCATGACTTCCTCACAAGATGCCTAAGCAATCTCTCATCACCTTCTTGCTCCTAGAACATTGAATTGCAAGCATTTTAGAGAGAGATTACCAACAGTTTATAATTACTCAAAGAAATAACAAGACTGGAATCATACAAAGTTTACAATCACAGGTTATAACATGAATACATAAGAATTTATGCACAATGTTAGAACATGAATAAATCAACTTGAAAGAGAAATATATCAAAAGATCAAACTAGAGGGATAAAGAAACTTATCTTTATATAATTTTGATATAACTCTTTCTTTCATCTTTTACTCCTCTCGAGAGTGCCAAACTCAGCACAACAAAAACAATCTGCACAGCTACAGATTTCTTGAATGCATTATGCGGTTAGCATGTAGAACCAACTCTCTCCAAGAGTTCAAGGTTCTATCACAGAGCATGCATTGGAGAATGGTATCGATGTGATCAACCTATCACAACGAAAATGCAATTCTCTTCCTTTTTACTCAAGGATCTACATGATTAGCATGAATCAACTCACAATAGATAATTTGAAATCTTCAAAGGATCTTTATGCTAGAGATCACAACTCAAGAGAAATCACTAACTCTCTTTCCTAAGATCCAACTAAATGAAGTAACTGAAATTCAACTAAAAAAAAAGGTGATTTCAACAAAACACAGAATACTTATCTTCTTTAATATTCACAGTATGCTGTTCTTATACTCAGATCAATCCACAACCTTCATGACTCGAACACAGACTCATGGCAAGTTTAAATTTGAACAAGGCCTATGACTGCTCAAATTTACAATGCACTCTGTTTCCAACTGCAATCCACTAGGTTATGCAACATGCTTACTAGCAATACCCAAATTGTTAGAGATAGATAGGATCATCACTCGAAAGACTTTATCAGATCTGCACAACTTAGCAGATTGGGATTCACATAAAAGAATATAAACAACAAAAAAAGGAACCAAATACTTATCTCTATTTGATTGCAGCCATTTGATTTCAAACATCAACCCTTGGCAGCACGATCTAACATAGTTGAGCTCTTGACTGCAAGGTTGTGAAGACCATTGAAGTCCATTCCAGATAATGACATCATAGAATTCTCTCAGAATACATGACTACTTCAGAACCAGATAATGACATCATAGAATTCTCTCAGAATACATGACTACTTCAGAACCTTCCATAAACATGTGCTTTTAGATAACAGATCCCGGAAGGTGAGATCGCCGCATCATATAACTCTTTGATCTCAAATTGCTAACAATATGACTCAAGTAAACTCATGAAGAGAGCCAAGTTTGATGCGCTCCTTTCATAGATGATAAAACTGGACTTTTTCTGAAATGGAAGGACCAAAGAATGCACCCCGCACAGAAGCACTCTACTGGCTCAAGTAGAATGCGCTAGATCTGTCTTCAAATTGCTTTTCAAGATCTGATCGGATCTTTCCATTGACCCGCTCTGATACCATGTTGAACTTAAGTGATCAGATTGATTGGACAGAAAATAATTCGAAATTAGACAATAATAACACAGCATATACCCTGGGAAAACCCTCCTTTTGAGGGAGAAAAACACAGCAACAAAGATCTCTCTTATATTTGATGCAACAAAGGTAATTTTACATATTCCGATGAGGTCTAACACAAGACCTATATTCAGCGCTGGCAAGATGAAAAGCATATACCAGTCTCACAATTCGTACCTGTTATATATGGATTCACTGTCTACAGAAATAGCATTTGACAATACTAACAACACTAATGGTTCTCAACCTGTTAAATGTAAAACCACATCATAATGCATTGAATTGATCTTCACCCTTTGACATAGTTCGCACCTTCACACAGATGCAATATGGCAGAGTTCACACGGATCCGAAATGGAGAGTTTGCGGCTAACACAGGTATGGAGAGTTCACAACTGGCACAAATCCGAATTTGTAGAGATCACAATAATTCGCATTCCCTCCTCTTATTCGCACATGATAACCTAATGCGCACATAATGCAATATTCGCTTTTGATAATGTCAAACAGAAATAAAATGATCGAGCTTCACTAGATGGAAGATTCGCACTTGAGAGATGACCGAACTGTAGTAGATTTTCCAATGCTCAATGAACAATTTGTGTATATGTATAGGAGACAAGTCCTACATGTCGGCCTCTTACAAAATCACATCTTTTCTTGAAGAAGTCGGCCTTAAAGTATATTAAATGTCTTCTAAGAATTTTGAATTCTTTCATGTCGGCCAAAGTATGAAATACAAGACAATAAAAATTAAATTGAATAGCCAACGGCTATCATTCAATTTCAGACTTCCATGAAATAGGTGAGCTGGAAGGAACTACCGAAGCTGCTATAACATTAACATGAACAACATATCAACATAGAGAGCAATAATAAGCACTTGATCACTTTCAGCTTTATAGTAGACACAATGATCAGATTTTGATCTCACAAATCCCAAAGACAATGCAAAAGTATCAAATTTTTGGTACCACATTCTAGGTGACTACTTTAACCCATACAGACAGAGACTTCTTTAATTTACAAACCAGTTTCTCTTTAGCTTTTTCAACAAAGTGCTCAGGCTGGGACATATAGATTTCTTCTTCAAGATCACCATGAAGAAATGCTGTCTTCACATCCATCTGTTTGACCTCTAAGTTATACGTTGCTGCAAGTGACAAAAGAAATTTGATAGACGTCAGCTTAGCTACAAGAGAGAAAATCTCCCCATAATCAATTCCTTGTACTTGAGAATAACCCTTTGCAACCAATCTTTCCTTGTACTTTTCCACACTGCCATCCATACCTCTCTTCTTTTTGAATACCCATTTGCAGCCAACAACTTTTTTGCCTTTAGGCAAGGGCACCAAATTCCAAGTTTCATTCTTATCTAATGACGCCATTTGTTCATTCATGGCTTTCAACCAAGAGTCTGAATCAGACATTTTAAATGCCTCCTTTACAGTCCGAGGCTCATCAGTGCTAGAAAGCAAAGCATAGGCACAAGTAGAATCTATCAAAGAGAACCCATACCTATCAGGTTGTTTTCTTTCACGGGTCGACCTCCTCACTTGCTGAGGTTGAGGTTCTTCTTCTTCTTTAGAACTTTTAGAACTTTTTGAGTTATCCTTAGTTTCAGGTGCATTTTGAATTTTGAATTCCTCTTTCTCTAGTGTAAGAGGAACTACTGCTACATCCTTATTGTTTTTTGACTTTGTCTCTGACTGCAGATCCAAGGTGGACGGTTTCAGCTCACGAAAGATTACACTTCTGCTGTATACAACCTTCTCCGTATCAGGATTCCAATGCTTGTATCCCTTTATAACAACACTATAGCCAATAAAAATACATTTGAGAGCCTTGTTCTCCAATTTAGATCTTTTCACATCCGGCACATGAGCATATGCCTCACAGCCAAAAACACGAATATGTCTTAAAGAGGGCTTCTTACCAGACCACGCTTCCAAAGGTGTTTTCTCAACAAAAGTAGAATTTGGAGAATGATTTATTAGGTAACATGCAGTAAATACAGCCTCAGCCCAGAACTTCTCGAAGCCGGCACTTCTGAGCATACTTTGTGCTCTCTCCATCACTGTCCTATTGAACTGTTGTGGAGTATAAGGTGTAGTCTTATGTCTTTTAATCCCATGGTCTTTGCAATACCTCTCGAAATCATTAGAACAAAATTCACCGCCATTATCAATCCTTAAGCATTTTATTTTTCTACTAGTCTGATTTTCAACAAGGTTCTTAAATTCCTCAAATCGACTGAACACTTCTTATTTACTTTTCAAAAAATAAACAAATGCTCTTCTTGAATAATCATCAATGAACGATACATAGTATCTTGATTTAGACAAAGAAGGAACATTCACTAGACCAAACACATCCGAATGAATATAATCTAGCAAACCAGAAGATTTATGAGGACTGGAATAAAATGAAACACGGTGCTGTTTTCCAACTATACAATGCTCATAGAATTCAAATTTGAGATTACAATCTTCGAGCCCCTCAACTAGGTTTTTGTTCTTCAAAGTTTTTAAACCTTTTTCTCCTATGTGGCCTAACCTATGATGCCAAAGCATAGTCTTCTCTGCAGGAAGTTTTACTTCTATAGAATTTACATAATTAGGGATATTTCCCTTTTTACCTCTATGAGCAGCCTTCTGTGACTTTACAGAGACACTGTTACATTGAATAGCTTGTGCATCCAGCTTGTACAGGGTACCAATTCGAGCACTTCTAGCTAGCACCATTGAACCTCTAGTCATCTTACAACCACTTGTAGAGAACATGACTTGTACTCTAGTATCTTTTAGCTTACTGACAAACAGTAGATTTCGAGCCAGACCTGGTATGTGCATAATATCATTGATCCCCTTTACTCTGCCATCAGGGAATTGGATTCTGACTCTTCCACAACCAACAATTTTCAAAGTTGAGTCACTCGCCAAGTACACCTTTCCACCATCGTATTCTTCATGCTTTGTGAACCATTCTCTGTGAGATGTCATGTGGAAAGATGCTCCAAAATCAATCAGCCAGACATCATCTGATGCTTGTGTAGCCAAGGCTGCAATGAAGGCGTTTGCATCACTATGAGAAGAGTCATTGTCGAAAGAGTACTTCTTCTTCTTCTTCTCCTCTTTACAATCCTTTCGGACATGACTAGGTTGCCCACAGTTCCAACACTTCACCTCTGACTTTTTGCCAGGAGACTTTGATCTCCCTTCTGATTTCGATTTGGACTTCTTGTCCTTCTTCTTGCCTCTGTCTTTTGACCTTCCTCTGACAACAAGAGCTTCCTTCGCCATCTCAAAAGATTTCCTTCTCATCTCTTCTGACAGCAAAGAACCAACATCTTCCATCTTGAAACTAGATGTTGTACTCCCAATAGCCATCACCAGATGATCCCAAGAGTCTGGCAAAGAACACAACAATAGCATACAGCGATCCTCTTCTTCAGTCTTCACACCAACAAATGTTAATTGTGCAATCAACATATTAAAAGCATTCAAATGATCAGCTATAGACCCTCCTTCCTGCATTCTCAACGAGTACAACTTCTTCCTCAGGAACAGTTTATTCAGCAAAAATTTCTTCTTATAAATAGATGTCAGTCTCTTCCACAAGGAAGATGCAGTCTTCTCTTCATGCACGTTGAGAAGAACGAAGTCTGCCTCCTTATTAGCCCCTTAGACTTTCTATCCGCAAGATCCCAATTTTCTTGCTTCATGCCTGTAGGCTTCGCTCAAGACACAACAATCCAAAGATCTCGATCCACTAAGAGATCCTCCATTTTGAGTTTCCACAACTCAAAGTTGCTCCCATTGAACTTCTCTATTTCAATCTTTCTTGATGTACTAACCATCTCAATCTGTAATTAGAAATAACAAACTTTACAAGACCCACTGAAATAGAATTGACACAAAAAAGCAATGTACCCACAAGGATAACACAACTAGCCAGGCTCTGATACCACTTGTAAGGAAAATCAGATGCGGAAACAATTCTCCTAACGTCAATACCTCAGGGAAGAATGCAGATACACTTTTAATTTTTAAATTACAGTTCAATTAAGATGCACTATGAAGTAAATATCAGAAAAAAAGTATTTGACAATCACACATGAACACCAGATATACGTGGGAAAACCCTTATGGGAGAAAAACCCACCACACCAAGAGAATCACTTTGTATTACAGTAATGGAGATTACATACAAATGCTAGACTTATCTTTCTGGTGTCTGTTTACAGCAGCATTCACCATGTACAATCTTGTTACAGGAACCTTCACGTTACAATCAACACAGAATAGAATACATTTACTGATCATACAACCATCCAACAATCCGTCGATGCAACCAACTAAACCATCGAGCATCTGCAACTGCAAACTATATCCATGGCATTTTCTGTCTGTCAAACTTCCTCACAGAGATGTCACAACGGACTGTCTTCCAACGGTTCCCATTCGGCTCTTCCTATTCGTCCATGAGATGCCACATAGGAAAGTCTCACTTGGTCAAACGGCTTCAAGCTGTGTTGTCATATCGGTGAGACACTAAACGTGTCTCCCCGATGCCAACACAGTAAACACTCTATATCACCAAGATTCCATCATATAGCCAAGATGTTACATTGAGTCTAGAGAGCTATCGCTCAGCTTTCGCCATGTCACCAAGACATTGCTTTCGTTGAGATGCCATACCGAAACCTCAAAGTCACACAGCCGTGAGTTTTCCAATCGGCAAGACTATCGCTCTCGCCAAGACATCTGAATGAGCTTTCTTGTGTTACACTGAGGCACCAAACAGTCGGCGAGACCTATTGCTTTTGCTAGGACCTCATGCCGAGACATCAAGGGTTATACTAAAGTCACATGTTATACCGAGCTCAAAACACCAGTTGACAAGACTTATTGATATTGCCAAGAGGTTTCATCGAGATTACAAATGTTACTCCGAAGACTTAAGTCATAATGAGCACCAAAGGATAGTCGGCAAGACATAGTACTTTCGTCGAGAGTTCTTATCGAACACATATATGTTACACCGATGACCATCGTTCGACAAGAGTTATACCGAAGGCTTCTCATCATCAGTAAGACATTCCATTCTCGTTGAGATGTCTCTTCAAAACCCTTTGTGTTACATTGATGAACAACATTTGAACCTCTGTCGGTGAGACATTTGCACATCGGTAAGACTTCTTACCGATAGACTATAAGCTACGCCGAAGACCACAACATGTAACATACAGTCGGTGAGACTTTAACACTTTACTGGGACATCATAGCGAGAACCCTTTAGTTATCCCGAAGACTTCAATACAAAACATACTGTCGGCGAGACTTTAACACATTGCCCAGACTTCTTCCCGAACGAAGCCTTTCGGCCAAGGGTCTCAACGATAAGCGATAGAATGGCCTGTCGGCCAAAGATCTCCCTGAGCGGTAAGAGGTTACATCGAAAGCTTCTTGTCACATCGATAGAATCCAAAGTGTAACTGTTCGGTGAGACAAAAGCTAGGTCACAACGACTTGTACAAAACATGATGTTCCAAATTGCTCGTCGGCCAGACATAGAAGATGTCACATTGACTTGGCTCCAGTGGAGGTTTTAGCCTGTGATGATTGAGACATACTTTTCCAACATGCGCACACAAAGGAAGGTGGATTCTTGCAAACAACCAATAGAGGTATTGAAAGGCTTCTCATTAGAAAGTAAAGACGAAGAGGTTGATGAACTTTATATAATTGAGAATCGAAGCATAACACAAACAATAGCTCAATTTTTGGATTTTCCAAAGAAAAATAATAGGAACAAAGGGAGGAAGTCAAGAGGGCAAATCAGGGAGGAGTTGGCACATGAGAAAGGGCTAAAGAGCATTAAGAACTTCCTTCAGGACATCAAGGGGACAAAGCACCCCCAACAGGAAGAACCATGAAGATTACAACATGGAATGTAAGGGGGTTAAACACCCCAAATAAAAGGCATTTGATCATACGCCAAATAGTTAAAGCAGACACAAATGTCTTTCTGCTACAAGAAACCAAGATTGAGGAGGAAATGAAGAAAATCTTTAACATCTTGGGTTGGGAGGTGGCATACTCTAAAGCGTTTTGAACAATTGGGGGTCTAGGCATACTTTGGAAAAGCAATAACATTGATGTGAACATAGTGGAAAAACAACCAAATTGGATGCTATGCAATATTAAGTGCGAAATGAACAATAAAGTCTTCTATCTGTTCAATATCTATGGGCCTACCAAGAATGTGGAAAGAGAGAAATTATGGAATACATTAAGTCAACAAATCACACTGCTAAATAAGCAAAAAATAATTTTAGGTGGAGACTTCAACACAATATTGAGAATAGAGGAAAAATGGGGAGGTAACATGTAATAAGCCAACCAATTTTTTTCAATTTTTTCAATGAACAATGTAGTACAACTAGCACCCGTTAAGGTTAGCTCAATCCAAAACCAACTGCTGGAAAGTAACTCTACACCAAGAATGCAGGCTCAATCCTAGGATGGAAAAGTTGTTGTCATATGGCGTTGAGGATCGCCAATATCAATTGAATGATTACAATGTTGGAAAGTAACCCAACACCAAGACTGTGCACTCAAGCCCCGAGGTGGATGAGGTGCTATCATATGGTGACGGGGATCTTTAGTGCTCAAATGAAGTACAATGTTGAAATAAAAGCTCAACCACTTATTTAGCGGGAGCGAAAGAGTAACTGAAAAGAAGGAAGGCTCGACCACTTATTCAGTGGGAGGTATTATAATGAAATAACAATTGTTTATTCCCCTTCTTGGCAGTAAACCATCCAAGAGCTTAAGTGTGTTCGTTGATTCTCCTGCTTTGGGGGTAAACCGTCCAAAGATTGTTAATATTTGCTGCCTCAAGAAAACTAAGAAATTGCAGAGTTAAAATGACTGAAATAGTACTAATATTTGTAGCCTTACAATGCAACAATTTGCAAATTACAAAGTATTACAGTTGTCAAATCAATGCAACACCTATATGATTGTTTATCCAACATCAAAGACTTAGCAAGACTGAAAATGCAACCCAAAATCTGAATTTCAACAAGTCTGATATGAAAAACCAACTAATTGAAAAGCAGACCAACAACTATGCAAACACTAAAATGCTCATAACCCTTCCAAAACAACTCCAAATGGCATGAAACCAAGTGCAATGCATTCCTAGGAAGATGGCGACCAATCAAGAACTGAGAAACTGCAACAAACTTATGTTATTATTTTTTCTAAAGTTTTCAATTTCCCAGGGAAGAATACAACTGGGTAAAGGGGTGGCCAGCTAGATAAAATTATAGACTTCACCAAAAAATACCGAAACTTGCACAAAGGGGCACCCAAAGCCAACAAAAAGATATGACGAATACCCAGAACCGAACAAAATCCGCCCAAGGAGCTATGAGTTAACATCTACTTCAGCTACTCCCAAACCAGCAACTTGTGAACTGACAAAAGACACCAAAAAACATCAGAAAACATCAAAAGACTCTATTACAATATGCTCAATCTGCTCTCAAGAGTTAAGAATAGCCTCTAACTTAGCTAGTTGCTATCTGTCAAGAAGAAACCAAGCCCAAGCTAGGAGGTATGCATTCCTCGAAGCAAACCACTCACCATTTCGGCAGCATAACAACATAATTCCTTCATGGACGAGAAATGAAGAACAAGTCTGCTTTTATAGATTTGTGATCATCTTCTAGAAGCCTCTAGAAAGTGCGCCCAAATTCAAATTCAAGTTGACTTCATTTCCCTCTTCAAATTGGCGTCTGTTTGAAGGATGAAATAATTCTTTAGTAAAATAATTCTCTCCTCCAAGTCGCCTTTTTCATGAAGACATAACACTTTATTAAAAATATCCATAAAGTGTAATGTGGCGTCCAAAACGTAATAAAGTGAAACATTTTATATAAAATAATATATCTCCTCAAAATATTATCTCATTTGCATTTCATTTCCCCATGTCTTCAAGGCATCCAACATGAAGAAAGTAATATACTTTATTAAATTTGCTAATGAAGTATAAAATGGCGTCCAAATATAATAAAGTGAATGACTTTAATAAAATCACTTATTTCTCCTTAAGGCGTCCACCAAGCCTTATCAAAATTTACTTTATTAAAGTATTTTACCTCCACAAGTGTGAAGAGCACAAAAGATTTACTGAGAGGGGGGGGGGGCAGGGGTGAATCAGTAAATCAATCACAAACTTTTATTTTTAAAACTTTTCAATCTTTATAACAATCAACTTTTTGATATGAACCAATTTCCGCAAGTTGACACAATTTTTATTAAAGTAATTTCTTTTTCAAGTAGGCACCAACCTACAAATTTACAATGAGATGATTTAGTAGAATAACTTCCACAAGGAACACCTAGACGTCTCCAAAATTTAGTAGACACCTGCCTACAAGGAGCACCAACCCCTAATGCAAGGCACCAAACTTTGACTTGATGGAAGTGAGACTGCCTTCAATCTGATCTGCACAAGCCCAACTCTCCAATCTGCTCTATGTGATCCAAGATATCACCTTCAGCCCACACAAGGAGGTGGGAATCTGACTGATCTGCAAGTCTTCAATTTACACAACCACACTTTCAAGACTAAAATGAATGTCCAATATATATTTTGTTCGAAAGTTGCAACACTTGATGAAAGAGCACAATAATTTATTCACACCTCTTCATTAGACTTATTTCTATCTTGACACCTTTAATTTTTCAGTTTTAAAATCTGTTAAACATATTTGATTTAACAAGCAGATCCAACCCTTCAAACAATGCAATGGATGATGATATCCTTTCCATCGAATGAGCATATCCTTTAAAAGAAGCATCACACCTCTTTGTTTAATTTGAATTTCCTTTGATATAATTGCATAAACAGATCGAACTGTTTTAGAAGACAAATTGCATCTGTTCAAGAAGATATCTTTAACTTCATTCGCATCTCTTGATTAAAAGACGTCATTTCCTTTAGACGTATCTCTTGAAAACGGCACCACTCTAGAAATAAATTGCATCTCTTATATCATTAATATAATGTTCGCTATTTTAGTGACGCATCTGTTGGATACGGAAATACATTTGATTAGTTAAATACGCATTTGAAGACTTTAATACGTCTTTTTATCAAAGACCGATTTTTATATGTCTTTTTGATACGTTAAATACGTATTTGAAGACTTTAATCAAAAAGACGTTAAATACGCATTTGAAGACCGATTTATTTTAGATACGTATTCTAATCTGTATCTTTAATCTTAAAAGTCACCTTTCCTTGAAAAGAACGTATTTTTATTCTGAAGACGTCTTGTAATCTGAATACGTATATACTTCTGAATGCGTCTTTTTATCTGAGCACATATATACTTCCATATTTGAGCCTTTTGCGTGTTTGTGCTTGATCTCTTTCTTTATTCTGTAGCTTTATGTTTATTTGATTTCCAACTAGATGATGATCAAGGTTTGATCTGGCATTGATCTGGCATAAAGTCTACTTCCATAGTCAATTACTTCATGGCCGATCACTTCTCAAGCTAATTAACTTTTGAGATTGTTGATGTGAACTTTTACTCCATTAGACTCAACCAATAGTTATCCATGTTCACTAATCTGATCAAGCCAAATCTTGACATCAATGACAACTCTTCTAACAATCTCCCCCTTTGTCATTGATGGCAACTTCTCCAAAGGCAGATTGCTCCTCTGTTTGCTCCCCCTGTGTCCAATTTCTCCCCCTTTGACATCAATGGCAAGGGGTCTTCTAACAATATTTCAGCTCCATGAAGCTACTAGATTTTGTGCGTAGCTCCCCCTGAATGCATGCTTCCATCAATTAACTTGATGGATGTGGAACAACTCTCAATTTGTCCCTTAGATATTCAAATGTATCTCTTGGAAGTGGTTTAATAAATATATCAGCAGTTTGCTCTTTTGTAGTTATGTATTCTAAACACACTTGTCCTTCTCCTACTTGTTCTCTCAGAAAGTGATACTTAATAGGTATATGCTTGGTTCTTGAGTGCATCACTGGATTCTTGGAGATATTGATTGCACTAGTATTATCACAATAGATAGTGCAGGGATGATCATACTCCACTTTGATGTCTTTTAAGGTTTGCCTCATCCATAAAAGTTGAGTGCAACAAGCTGCTGCTGCAATATATTCAGCTTCTGCTGTAGATAGAGAGACTGATTCTTGTTTTTTGCTCATCCAAGACACTAGATTTCCTCCAAGAAAGAAGGCTCCTCCACTTGTACTTTTTCTATCATCCACATTACCAGCCCAATCAACATCTGTGAATGTTTCAAGAGTGAAATCATTGCTACTAGGGTACCATAGACCATATTCCATTGTGCCTTTCAAATACTTGAATATACGTTTTACTGCATTAACATGTGTCTCTTTTGGTGCTGCTTGAAATCTTGCCACAACTCCAACAGCTTGCATTATGTCTGGTCTTGTAGAAGTTAGATACAACAAACTTCCAATCATTGATCTATAAAGTGTTTGATTCACATCTTGGGATTCATCATCTTTACTTAGCTTGCAACCTGTAACCATAAGAGTACTAACAGGATTGCAATCTTCCATCCTAAACCTTTTTAACATTTCTTTCACATATTTGGTTTGGGAGATGAAAATACCTTTGCTTAATTGTGAAATTTGCAGCCCAAGGAAGAAGGATAATTCTCCCAACATTGACATCTCAAACTCTTTTTGCATACATGATGAAAATTCTTTGCACATTTTGTCCTTGTCTCCACCAAAAATGATGTCATCTACATATACCACCACAATCAATAAGTGTCCATCCTCTTCTTTGATGTATAGATTGCTGTCTACATCTCCTCTTTTGAAACCTTGCTCTTTGAGATATTTGTCAAGTCTAGAATACCAAGCTCTAGGAGCTTGTTTAAGCCCATAGAGAGCTTTCTTTAACTTGCACACATAATCCATGTCTTCTGATAGTAGGAAGCCTTCAGGTTGTTCAATATAAACTTCCTCTTCTAAATCTCCATTAAGAAAAGCAGATTTGACGTCCATTTGATAAACCTTAAACTTTTTGTGACTTGCATAGGATAAAAACATTCTAATTGCTTCAATCCTTGCAACTGGTGCGAAGGTTTCCTCAAAGTCTACTCCTTCAACTTGTGCATAGCCTTTGCACACTAACCTTGCTTTGTTCCTTGTGACTTGACCATCTTCATTTAATTTGTTTCTAAAAACCCATTTTGTGCCAATTACATTCTTATCTTTTGGTCTTGGAACAATTTCCCAAGTTTCATTTTTCTCTATTTGATCCAATTCTTCATTCATTGCATCAATCCAACTTTTGTCTTTGCTTGCTTCTTCAAAAGTTTTGGGCTCAACTTGAGATAGGAAAGCTGCATGACAATCTTCATTGTAATTCACCATTCTCCTTGTAGATCTACATCTATCTTGAAGGATCAAATCTTCAGGATGGTTCTTTTGAACAAACTTGGAAGGTGTCTTTGGTGTCTTCATGGGAGTCTTTTGTGAAGATTCTCCTTCTTTTGCCTCTTCCTCCTTTTCTTCCTCTTGGGAGTCCTCATCCTCTTTGTCTTCTCCATTCATAGTTTGAACATGGTGATCACTTTGTCCAACTTCTTTGAATTGCTTCCCTTCATCAATTCTTACATTAGCACTTTCAACAATTTTGTGAGTTCTTTTGTTGTAGCATCTATATGCCTTACTTCTTGATGAGTAGCCAAGAAAGATTCCCTCATCTGCTCTTGTGTCAAATTTGCTCAAGTCTTCTTCATCTCTTCTAATGTAGCAAGTGCTTCCAAAAATCTTGAAGTACTTGACAGTTGCTGGTCTACCTTTCCAAAGTTCATATGGTGTCTTCTCATTGTTCACTCTTATTTGTGCACGATTCAGAATGTAAACAGCTGTATGAATTGCTTCCTTCCAAAAGGAATCTGCTATCTTGGTTTCATTTAGCATTGCCCTTGCCATTTCTTGAACCGTCCTATTTTTCCTTTCTACAACCCCATTTTGTTGAGGGGTTCTAGCTGCAGAAAATTGCCTTTTAATTCCATGTTCTATGCAGAAATTTTCAAATTCTTTTGTTGTGAATTCTCCTCCTCGATCTGATCTAAGGCATTTTATCTTGCAGTTTGCTTCATTTTCAACCAGCTCCTTAAAAGCTTTGAATTTATCAAAAGCTTCAGATTTTTCTTTCAAGAATGCAACCCAAGTCATTCTTGAGAAGTCATCAATCAGCAACATAAAATATCTTTCTCCATTCATGCTCTTGGATTTTGTTGGCCCACAAAGATCTGTATGTATGAGTTCTAATGGTTTTGATGAAGTATGCTCCTTGGACTTAAAGCTTGATTTTGTTTGCTTTCCAAGTTGACACTCTCTACAAATGATATTAGAAGGTTTTGTTATCCTTGGCATATCTCTCACAGCATTTGATTTGCTAACTTTGACAATATTATCAAAGTTTAGATGGCCTAGCCTCTTGTGCCACAACCAACTTTCATCCTCTTGTACTAAGTTGCAACTTTCACAACTTATCTCCTTTAAAACATACAAATTATGTTTCCTTTCAGCTTGAGCAACCAGCTTTCCATCTTTCTTAATATCACATGTATTAGAAAGAAATGTGATACTATGTCCTTGATCACAAAGTTGACTAACACTTAGAAGATTTTCTTTTAGGCCCTTAACATACAAAACATTTTCTGTTTTTGTTCTTCCATTATCTAGACTAAGTGTTCCTTTTCCTTTTATTTGTTTTCTTGTATTATCACCAAATCTTACTGTTCCTTCATCAGTAGGTTCAAGAGAGATGAATTTGCTCTTGTCACCTGTCATGTGCTTTGAGCACCCACTATCAATGTACCATCTATCCTTCTTACTTTCAGCATGTAAGGCAGTTTGGATGAACATTGATTTCTCCTTTTTCCTCCATACTTTGATAGGTATTTCTTTCCTTTTAATAGACTTATCTACCTTTTTGTTTTGTTTTGGAGAGTCATTAAAAACTGTCCTACAAGCTTGTGCTTTGTGCCCAAGGTTATTACAATTGTAGCATAGACTATTATAGTCCATTAATGGTGTGAAAGGATTATAATCTCTCCTAAGGTAGCTAGAACTATTTTTTATTTTATTTTTACAATTTAAGGCCTTGTGCCCAAATTTGTTACATACAAAACAATAACCATTAAATGCATAGAAGTGCCTACTATTCAATCTTCTTTTAGAATCAGCACTTATCCAATCTTCTTCTTCTTGTTTTGAGAAAGTCTTGAAATCTTCTTTGGAGTTAGTGACCTTCTTGGATTGTTCTTCAAAACTACTTCCCATTTTGCTTTGAAGAAAATCTTGAGCCTTCATTAGCTCAATCAGCTTGCTGGATTCTTCATCAATCTTTGAGTGTTGATCCTTTGTTTTCTCCAATTCCAACTTTAGCATTGCTATCTCTTGCTCCAGCTTGTCACATTTCATCTCCTTTGTATTGAGTTTGTTTTTCAATTCATCTTCATTTCTTTCAGCTTCCATGATTTGAGCTCTCAAATCTTCAATGGTTTTGCTTGAATTCTCCAAGTCATTTGTCATCTCTTTGATCTTCAATTTGTACTTGGCAGCCTTCTTCTTCAAGTCTTCATTTTTCTTGTAAGCATAGTGCAATTCTTTTTCAAGATCTACTTCCTCTCCTTCATCTTGATCTATTTCTTCTTCTTCTTCACATTCTTGATCAACTTTTTGTTCTTCACATTCAGCCATAAACAATATTTCATCTTCCTCATTGCTTGAGCTATCTTCACTTTGTTCTTCAGAGGAGCTGCTATCTTTCTTTGAATAAAAACTCTTCTTATGTTTTTGATATTTCTTCTTTGAGTTGAAATTCTTCTTTCCCTTTACCTTATTGCTGATTTCCTTTTCTTCTTCACTAGAGCTGTTTTCATTTTGAGGACATTTTGAAGCACAATGTCCAACTTTTCCACAATTGAAGCATTTAAAAAGAAATTTTCCTTTGTATTTTCCTTTTCCTTTCTTAAGTTTACCCATGAAGTAAGATTCAGCTTCATCACTTGATTTTTCATCCTTTTCTTCATGCTTGTTCTTGCCCTTTTTGGATGCTTTGAAAGAGACTTCCTTTTGTGGTGATCTTCCTTCAATCCTCATCTCATAGGCAGCAAGGATACCATGTAATTCATCCTTTTTCAGCTGATCTAGATTTGTTAGTTCTTCCAATGCTGCAACTTTGGCCTCAAATTTTGTAGAAAGGGATCTTAGAATTTTGTCAATAATGAAGTCATCCTTGATTTCTTCACCAAGTCCCCTCATGATATTTCACTATTTCATCAACACGAAGAAAATATGAAGCGATATCTTCATCATCCTCCATTTTGAGAGTCTCCAACCTTCTTCTATGAGTTTGCAACTTTGCCTTCTTAACTTTTGCATCTCCTTCATAAATGTTTTGAAGCTTGTCCCAAATCTCTTTTGCTGATTTGCACCTCATGACTTTTGTAAATTCAGAATCTGTTAGGCTGCAAAGAAGAGCATGCTTAGCCTTTGCATTGTTTTCACTTCTCTTTTTGGCTGCTTGATCCATTGGAGGGGTAGCTGGAGGTGAATACCCATCAACAACAGATTGCCATACATCAAACCCAAGTGCATTCAAGTATGCTTCTATCTTGATATTCCAAAAAGCATAATTAGTGCCATCAAAGATGGGTGCTTTCACTGTGTTGCTTAGATTCGTCATATGTGCTCTTAAGGATCTCCTTCAAGTGATTAAGCTTTCAAGAAGGACCTTGCTTTGATACCAATTGAAGAGCACAAAAGATTTACTGAGAGGGGGGGGTGAATCAGTAAATCAATCACAAACTTTTATTTTTAAAACTTTTCAATCTTTATAACAATCAACTTTTTGATATGAACCAATTTCTGCAAATTGACACAATTTTTATTAAAGTAATTTCTTTTTCAAGTAGGCACCAACCTACAAATTTACAATGAGATGATTTAGTAGAATAACTTCCACAAGGAACACCTAGACCTCTCTAAAATTTAGTAGACACTTTCCTACAAGGAGCACCAACCCCTAATGCAAGGCACCAAACCTTGACTTGATGGAAGTGAGACTGCCTTCAATCTGATCTGCACAAGCCCAACTCTCCAATCTGCTCTATGTGATCCAAGATATCACCTTCGGCCCACACAAGGAGGTAAGAATCTGACTGATCTGCAAGTCTTCAATTTACACAACCACACTTTCAAGACTAAAATGAATGTCCAATATATATTTTGTTCGAAGGTTGCAACACTTGATGAAAGAGCACAATAATTTATTCACACCTCTTCATTAGATTTATTTCTATCTTAACACCTTTAATTTTTCAGTTTTAAAATCTGTTAAACATATTTGATTTAACAAGCAGATCCAACCCTTCAAACAATGCAATGGATGATGATATCCTTTCCATCGAATGAGCATATCCTTTAAAAGAAGCATCACACCTCTTTGTTTAATTTGAATTTCCTTTGATATAATTGCATAAACAGATCGAACTGTTTTAGAAGACAAATTGCATCTGTTCAAGAAGATATCTTTAACTTCATTCGCATCTCTTGATTAAAAGACGTCATTTCCTTTAGACGTATCTCTTGAAAACGGCACCACTCTAGAAATAAATCGCATCTCTTATATCATTAATATAATGTTCGCTATTTTAGTGACGCATCTGTTGGATACGGAAATACATTTGATTAGTTAAATACGCATTTGAAGACTTTAATACGTCTTTTTATCAAAGACCGATTTTTATATGTCTTTTTGATACGTTAAATACGTATTTGAAGACTTTAATCAAAAAGACGTTAAATACGCATTTGAAGACCGATTTATTTTAGATACGTATTCTGATCTGTATCTTTAATCTGAAAAGTCACCTTTCCTTGAAAAGAACGTATTTTTATTCTGAAGACGTCTTGTAATCTGAATACGTATATACTTCTGAATGCATCTTTTTATCTGAGCACATATATACTTCCATATTTGAGCCTTTTGCGTGTTTGTGCTTGATCTCTTTCTTTATTCTGTAGCTTTATGTTTATTTGATTTCCAACTAGATGATGATCAAGGTTTGATCTGGCATTGATCTGGCATAAAGTCTACTTCCATAGTCAATTACTTCATGGCCGATCACTTCTCAAGCTAATTAACTTTTGAGATTGTTGATGTGAACTTTTACTCCATTAGACTCAACCAATAGTTATCCATGTTCACTAATCTGATCAAGCCAAATCTTGACATCAATGACAACTCTTCTAACAAAGTGAAGCACCTGGAACTTAAGCTCAGACCTGCCAAAAATAGCTCAGAAGTACTGAAGACTCAAACTACTCAAACTGACCTGCCAGAAATAGACTTGGAATTGGCTTGCTGAAAACGTGCTAAAAATAGCACCAAGGGTGTTGGAGACCAAATTGACCTTCCAGAAATAGCCATTGCTTCGGATTACTAAACTGTTGCTAAAAATAGCACTGCCAAAAATAGAACTTACTAAAAATAGCATAATCCTAAAAATAGTAAGTTTTTCCAAACTCATTTTGAGCACAAAGTGAGCAGCCGTGATAACTTACTGAAAATAGCAAGTTAAAAAAATTCCATAGTTCTTGATGCATGCCACATCATCATGAAGCACTTTGAAAACCTAGAAGGAATCCAAAATCCAAACTTAAAAACTCCAACATGCAATCCTCCAAAAGTAGTCAAGAATGCATTTCAATATCCTGTCTTGCATGTTACCCCATCTCGAAGCTCTCCAAAAACCCAGAAAGCTTCACCAGATTTGCGTTAGAAACTCTCTCATGCGAAACCTCCTCAGAAGTGGAAGCCCTAGTTTCAGCTTCCACTAGCGCACGAGCCTCCAGGATAGGCTAACAGCCAACGGTACTGATCCCTACTGAGAAGCGGACATTACATAACAGGATAACTCCCCCTTCAATGGCAGTGCTTGGAATGTTCCTTCACCATAACAATCTTATGGAGGTACCTATCAAAAATGGAGTTTATACTTGGTCAAATAGGCAAAATGGTGGTTGTTGCATAAAAGAGAAATTAGATAGTTTTTGTACTCTCAAAACTGGATGGAAGACGATCAATCCATAGAGGCAAAAATTCTACCATTGGTTGGGTCAGACCACGATCCAATCAAAATGTCACTAATAGAGGAAAACAATCACTCAAGGTCTTATTTTAAAATGGAAAAAATGTGGTTCAAAAGGGATGACCCGATTGAAACAATTGGCAGATGGTGGAAAAAGGCTCCAAAGTACAACGGGACCAAGAGTTTCATCTTCATGTGCAAGTTGAAATACATAAAGCAGAAGTTACAAATTTGGAATAAGACAGTTTTTAAAAATATTTTTTGAAAATAAAAAAGACTGGAAGAAGAACTATCAATGCTAAATAGGAAAGTTATTAATGAAGGTATGATCCAAGAGGATTACCTGGAAGAAAAAACACTATTTGCAGAGTATGAGGAAATCCTAGCCAAGGAAGAGGCATACTAGTGAACTGAGTCCAAGGAATTGTGGTTAACAGAAGGGTATGCAAATACAAAGTTTTTCCATAACACATCAAAGATAAAAAAAGCTCAAAAAAAGATATCAAGTATTCGGTCAGCTGAAGGTACCTTGATCCAAGAGCAAGGAAGTATTGAGGAAGAGGCAGTTGTATTTTACAAAAAGGTCTTAGCCCCAGTAGGTGATAAGGAATTCCTAAATGATAGCAGAATCCTAGCAAATATACCCAAGATGATTATAGTAGAAGATAACCAAATGTTAACAAAACCTTTTTGCAAAGAAGAAATAAAGGTGGCGGCCTTCCAGCTCCACCCTGACAAAGCTCTAGGTCCTAATGGGTATCCAACCTTCTTTTATCAAAAGTGATGGCACATTTTTGGAGATGAAATATGGGAATTAATAGAAGACTTCAAAAAACACAAAAAGTTTGTAAAAGATTTGAATAATACTATGATAGTGCCATTGCCCAAGAAGGAAGTATGTGAGAACTTTGGGGACTACCATCCCATTTTACTATGGAATAACATATATAAAATCCTGGCCAAAGCTTTAGCAAATAGGCACAGGAAGGTATTTGTGAAGATTATATCATGAAACCAAAGTGGTTTTACTCCAGGAAGGGATATTGTGGATAGTATCATTTTAGCCAATGAAGCTGTCCACACAATAAATAAATAAAGCAAGAAAAGTATGATGATAAAGCTAGACATAAGCAAAGCAAATGATAAGGTAAAATGGCGACTACTAATCACAATCACGGAGAAGTTCAAGGTTTGACCAAGAATGGTTGCAGATGATTTTCTAGTTCATTTATGCTCCATGTGGATTCTTCCAAAGCTCCAATGGGATAAGGCAAGGAGACCCAGTATCCCCCTTCTTATTCGTTATTATGGCAAAAGCCTTGGGTAGGCATATTGCTTCCAAGCAAGAACAAGGTCTATGGAAAGGAGTACAAGTTGCACAAGGGATAGAAGATCTTACTCACCAACAGTTTGTGGATGATACATTGTTATATGGTGAAGCAACCATCCAAGAGGCAGTAAATATAAAAGATTTCTTACAAGAGTACATTAATATCACAGGCCAACAAATAAATATGGAAAAATCCAAGATATACTTCTTTCACACAAAGAAATCCTTACAAAAAAGGATTGCTAAAATACTAGGTTACTCAATGGAGTTGTTGCCTTGCAAATATCTGGGTGTGCCTTTATTCAAGGGCATATGCCGAACTGGACTGTGGGAGCAAGTTAAAGAAAGATGCAATAATAAAGCCTAAGTTGGAGAGGAAAATGGCTTACATTAGTAGGGAGGATATCAATGATCAAAGCAGTGCTATCTGCAATCCCTATATACTCAGTGTCATGTATGCAGTTAACATCTAAAGCATCAGCAGGGTTAGAAAGTATACTTAATCACTTTTTGTGGGAGGGCTCAAATGAACAACATAAAATCCCACTAATTCATTGGGATAAATGTTAGAAGAATTGTCATTGATGTCAAATATCAAAGCAAACTATAAAGACATTGGTATATTCAGATTTTCACTCAGATTTGAAGTTCAGATATGCAAAAGCAAGATATGAGGAATATGTTCAGATGTTTGCTCAGATTTGTAGTTCATGAGATTCAGATCGAAGGTCTTTCAGCAGACTTTGTGGCTTTCAAAAGTGAAGAATATATCAAGTTCAATAGAACTTGCTCATATAAAAAAGAACGAACTATTTATAATATTGGTCTCACAAAATATTATAATGCATGGATTGAAAAGAACGATCTGAAAAGAACGGGCAGGAAAGAATGAAACAAACAGATTACAAAATTTGTTAAGAAAAATTTGTTAAGACAAAGCAACATATTTGTTAAAGACATAAGGTGCAATAACTCAAAGGATGTGAAAAGATACGAATGGGAAGCAAATACTTGATTATGAGTTTTTGCTAAATCGTTTTTTTTTAAGAGGTACGAATCAAGAAGCCACGTCTTTTCTTTAAAAACGATGGAGACAAGTAGTAAAATCTGTTTTGTTATAAAAGACGTTACATATCGCAGCCATGTCTTTTCTCAAAGGACACGTCTTCACATCTAATTTGGTGCGACTTAAGACAAACTGACATGTCTTTTTCAGATTATTTTTGAAATGAAAAGAATGCGTTATTTCAAAGTGACGTGTTGGGAATTTCGTATTCTCTAAGGACGTGTTGACTACACAGTGTTGTTTCATATTAAAAACGAGTTTGGCTTCTAAAATCAAGGCGCATGAAATAAATCTGTGGAGACATGTTTTGAAAGGAAGATTCAAATTAAATCTGGGGAGACATAATTAGAAGATACTAAACAGATTATCAAAGACGATTAGCATTAATTTGAAAAGAGTCATGTGAATCGATGGTTCTAAAGAGAAGATTGGTTATGTTTAGTTTGTTACTTTGATTAATGCGACTGATCAAGATTCGAAGGGACGTATTTTCTTGAGCAGATGTTGAAGACTTGAAAGGATGTGTTTTTTTATGAACATGGCTTTTTATTAAATGATTCACTAAGAGATGTGTTTATTCAAAAGTCTCTACATTTATCAAAGGACGTATTCTTTGATAACCCACAGGCGGCTGCAAGATAATTAAGGAAATAATGTGTTAGAATTTTTAAAAAATTCTGAAAAGATGAATTAAGACTAATGCACACAAATTTGAAGAGGTGTGATTCGACAAAGGTTGTGTTTTTTCTTCAAGGGATGCCAGCTTTGAACAATATATATATATATATATATATATATATATATATATATATATATATGTCATCCAAATTATGTGTGTAGTGTGGTTGTTGTAATTGAAGACTTGCAGTTCAGTCAGATTCCTACCTCCTTGTGTGGGTTGAAGGTGATATCTTGGATCACATAGAGCAGATTGGAGAGTTGGGCTTGTGCAGATCAGATTGAAGGCAGTCTCACTTCCATCATGTCAAGGTTTTGGTGCCTTGCATTAGGGGTTGGTGCTCCTTGTAGGCAGGTGTCTACTAAATTTATAGAGGTCTAGGTGTTCCCTGTAGGATATATTCTACTAAATCATCTTGGTGTAAATCTGTAGGTTGGTGCCTACCAAAAAAAAAAAATTAATTCAATAAAGTTATATCACTTTGAGGAAATTGGTTCATATCAAAATTGATTGTAATAAGTTTGAAAAGAGTAAAAATAAAAGTTGTATTTGATTTACTGATTCACCCCCCCCCTCTCAGTAAATCTTTTGTGCTCTTCAATAAAGTGTGTAGGTCTCAGGAAGAAGGAGGAGCTGGTATAAGAAACTTAAAACTACAAAATGCAGCCCTAGGAGCGAAGTTAGTGTGGAAAATGCACCACAATCCTTCACTTGTATGATGCAAAATTATGCATAAGTACTTGGATAGCTCGAAACCTGAAAGGATATTGACTATAGCAAATGCAAGAAACAACTTTCACATTTGGAACTTTATGCAAAGCTCAAGGCATGTAATAACTGACCACATCACATGACAAATCAATAATGGGAAAAGAGTAGACTTTTGGGTAGACTCATGGGGTGGATATAAACCATTAAAAGAGTACCTAAAACTGGCTCCCCACATTCACCTCATTGAAAACAGGTTTAGTAGAAACGTATAGGACTATGTCAAGTGGGATGCAAATGGGGGAAGCCAATGGAAAATCCCAGCTGATCTCCTCCTAGAAGAGGAAGCAAAAAAGAAATTAGAAGAAATAATGAAAGAGAGGAAGGTGAGTCTTAACACACAAGTAGAAAAGATAATCTGTTGTGGGGCAAAATTGGGCAAATACACGGTGAAATTGGGTTACTAGATCCAAGTTAGGCAAGAAAGGGGTGATTGTCCCAAGAAACTATGTTGGGGTAAAGGGGTGCTCCTAAAGGCAGGAGCATTCACCTGGAAAGCCCTACATGGAAGAATATTAATAGGGGAAAGATTGAAAGCGGTAGGTTTCGAAGGCCTAAGTAGATGTGTACTATGTCATAAGAATGAATAAGACTTGGATCACCTACTTCTAAACTGGCCATTCGTTACAAAATATATTGGGGTGGATGGCCCCAAGGAATAATAAACTATAGGAATTACTCATTAGCTGGCCCAATTTGAAAAGGGAATCCTTGTGGGGGCAAATATGGCAAACAACACCCTCAATTCTGATTTGGAACATTTCGAAAGAGTGAAATAAAAGAATCATCTAGGACAAAGCGAAGAAAGTGGAGGAAATCACACAAGCCATCAAAAGGAATATAACAGAATGGTTGAATGCTCGCATTAAGTTACAAAGGAAAACCAAATTCACATGTTGGGATGAAAGCCTAATGAAGAACTGGGAGGACCTGAAAATCCCAGCAACGTTCCAATTTGCCCTGGACTCAAAAACTAAAAGGGACAAAGCTAAATGGCATCCCCCGATATTAGGAAGATTCAAATTAAATATGGATTGTGGTTCTCGGGGAAACCCAAGATTGGCAGGAGCTAGGTGTATTATCCGAGATGAGAGGGGTTCACTAATTGCAGCTAGATCAGTTAAACTACCTCTATCAATAAATAATGCAACAAAACTAGAAGTTGTCCTACAAGCATTATTACTTTGCGAAGAGAAAGGATTAAGATCAATAGAGATAGAATGTGATTCAACAGTGTGTGTAAGTGCCATTACTGAAGGCCAGATTAGAGTATGGCAACTTCAATCAAAAGTCAGCAAGATTAAAGAGCTTTGTGAAGAACTATAGATTGTTTCAGTTAGTCATGTATACAGGGGAAGCAAACAAGGTGGCAGAAAAATTGGCAAACTTGGTATTAATCAAACGGAATTTTGTCTAACCGCAACAAGCACAGAGGCATGGCAAGACTTAGGAACAATCATTCAAGAGGAAAATAAATGAAGAAGGTCGACCACTACTATGGAAATCAAGGAAGGTAAGGGGGTCAAGCATGAGGTAAGTGTTCACACTTCAAAAGGCTTGTATCCAATCATGGTAACCAAGGAGCATCGGAGCAACAAGTGTACATTAGAAAAACAGCCTTGGCAATATTGCATTCTATCACATAATGAAATCAATAGCCTTCATCACATGTAACCAAAATGAATTGTATCTCAAAGTAACATTCACCTTGCACCTTGTATGCATAATGTGGACACACATATTTGACTAGATTAAGTATTTTATTATTAATATGACCTTTTCTTGAAAAGTGGAAAATGCAAATGAAGTGGCAAGAAATTATCATTACAACTGCTACAAGAGAAGCCTTAAGATGCCATGAACTTTTTTATACAGCTGAATCAGACAACTTCAAGTTCTGAAAGATTCAAAGTGCATATATTCAAATGATGACTGTGGGTAAAGCTAAGCTAATCTTTTAAGGCTACACAAAAACTGAACAAATATATACACGTTTATTTACAATACTCAAACAAAGCCAAAAATGGTGACTCCTATGCGTCACAAACAATGAAGAGCGCAATCCATTCAGTGTCTTGAACAGGCACAAGCTGGTATAAACGTTCGAGAAAGTCAGAGGCATTTTTTAGCACGAAGGCTATGCTCCTAGTAATCTAAATCAATAACATTTGATATAAAAGGAAGTAGGGCTACGGGTCTATGACCGGAAAATGGAAAATCACGAGGGCAAGTATTACCTCACCTAATTGAGCAACGTCTATGACCACACCCAAACCTTGAAGGAAAACGGGCTTAAAAACTCGTTTGGTCAATTGAAAAATCGTCTCCTTGCTTGCATGAAGACTCAGCAAGGAAGCTACAAAGCACGAAGTAATATCAATATTCGCTCAATATCTCTCATTGGTTGTCATAAACCTCCTTCCTAACACCATTTTAACAGCCTTAGAGTTAGGGAGTTGGGGTTCTCCAATAAGCCTTTTAAATGACTGTCAAAAATTGGCCCAAGAAATGCTAATTGAGTCTTAGTACAAGTTAGCAAAATTGGAGTTTCCATCACCGGCGCTTTTTTCCAAATTGTGGCAAAGCAAGAATACACAATTGAATAGTAAAGAAACGACCCATCTTGTAAATTTAAAAAAGGGACTAAAACTATAACGTTGCATGCGTGCCAAGGGTCGTGTCCATGCCATCCCTCGGAGGAATGGACATTTCAGAAAAAAACGCCTAAGAAAAAATAATCATGAGCAAACTAAGGGAACAACTTAAAAAATATACGCAAGGGAGGCATAACATTAACGCGTAAAATGAAAACCAATTGTTAAATATAATTGGTCACAAGGTCTAGGACCTCTTTGCAAATCGGAACCTAAATAGTATAGTTGGAACCAAAGCTCTTGTCCGATAATAAGAGTTCTAACTTTAAAAATACAAATGGGTGCAACCCTTGTAATCAAAATAGGTCACTCTTTAACACTTTGAACAGCAGCCAATAACAACGTATACATTAAAATCACATATGGGCCTTTCAAATTTCTGGCACTAGGGTTAAATGTTTAAACTGTAGAATTAGAATCATTCGATTGCTCAAAATCATTTTTTTCTCAGAAAAGCGGAAAAAACCAAACGATAAGAGATTATAGATTAATATTATGTCCTTAATATTATAAGAGTTTCAAAACCATAGATAAATGTCATTTTCAGTACAACATCCTTAAACCGAGCTTAGATCTCATTAACCCTAAACTTTTACATTTTCACAATTTCAAAATTTGTAAATATTTACAGAAGGTGTCACTATCATAACCAAACGCAATTGTATCATATATCCTTTCTACATCTTAACCAAACACAAACCATAAAAGAACCCTAAGCATATCTTATTTGGGAGTATGCCAAAATGTAATTTCCTCAATTTTATAAGTTAGCATTGTGGTTAAATAATTAATTTGATGTTGTCGAAAAGGCTAAATTTAAAAAAAACAACTCAAGTTAATTATCTATATGGAGCAAAAGTAACTAATTTGGAAAAGTTAAATTAATTAACTAAGTTACTTTTTATGAGTTCTCAAAGAGAAATAAATTAAAAGAGAAAATGGAAATAAAGGAGAATTCAAGAAGACAAGAGCAGTTATGTGAGTGAAAAGAATAAAAGTTTTGGTGGGCTCATTTGTAACCAGGCTTGGTTGATCAGGTTTTTAGAGAGTTGTATTTCTGAAAACTTGAGGACGTTGGCCCTCGAGTTCTGCGATTTGGACGAAAACCCAAATCTATTGTGGGTGGAGCCATCAAGGTTTCAGGCATGAGTCTATTGTTTCAGTTCTGAAAATTATAAGGCTTAATTATTAAGACAAATTTCTAGTTGTGGAGTTACAGAGTTATTTTTTAGAAATTGTTGTCGGTGAATTCACTGAATAGTTGAGTATATGGTTATTGTGAATAAACTGTTGCACAATGCCATATTGAAGTCATTGCGAGATATTATGCTGAAGTCTTAGAAGTTGGCTTAGATCGTATTTTGTTAACCAATGACTAGAGCCAATTATCTTTCTTGGGTCGTATCACGGACCAACGTTTGAAGCTTGTGTTGGTTGAGCAAGGGTTATTGACGATGAAGGTCATTTGGTTTATTTTAGGGAATAAATTTCTGGTTTCAGAGGAACATCACCGAGTGAATACTGACATACCTGTTCGTTTTGTTGCTTCGCTCCTAGATCTTCAAGAGCCAAAGGATGTCGTGGGTCAACTAACCTACAAATTATTTTGTCTGCATTTACTTTGGGATTTAGATGTTGTTCTCAATGTTGCTCAACTAGGAGTTGGTATCCCACGTCCATAGGATCTTCGTTTACCAGTTGGGGTTCCTTGATATTATTCCTTTCTATTAGATATCAAAGATGCAAAGCTCCCGGTTTATCATGGTCGCACCTTGGTTGCTTATCGGTTCCTTCACAAGTTGTACCAATTCGAGCCGATGGATGATTTCAACTGGCTCAAGGAGTTTAAATTTTTTGAAGATTGATTGCAGGCTTGCTCCAGTTTTTGTGTAATATGCTACCCCAAGTTGCATATAATTTTTTTGCAATTTCACCAACTAACTAAACTGGGCATTTCGTCAAACAATTTTGGTTGACACTGTTCTAACTATGTTATCAACAACTTGGATTGTTTGTATATCATGCATTCATTAACTGATTTCCATAAAATACTTCACAAGAATGAATGATCCATTACACAGATATTGCTATACGATATAAGAAATCACTAGCCACAATGCTCACAAAGACCAAACTGTAATTTCAGACTAATAGATATATTACAAAGGTAATTACAAAACATAAATGCCAGAAATTAATAATATATTATTCTGACCGGTGAATATATCCAGCTCGCTCCCCTCAATTTTGTACGATCTTATACAATTCGAATACTCAACTTTAGGAGTCTTGCAACTACAGCAAATACAATTCTCTATATTCATAGACTCTTCACTTACCTCAGCGTTGGAAGGAAACAGTTTCCAAGATAGAATAAAGACAGCGGATTATTACCGACTTCATGACCTCTCTTGAGGAAAGAGGCTCCTTGTAAGTTAGAAACCTCTAAAAAGTGTCAACTCTTTGCAAATTTAGACCATTAAACTTCTTTTTGATCTCTTCAAGAACTAACGATTGGTATTCCAGAGCTAAATATCCCAATATTAAATTCTAGAGCAGCCTGAACTCTATCACAGAATATTAGAAATGTCCGATTTCATGAACTTGGCTGTGACTCAAAACTGAGACATCATTCTCTGAGTATTTTGGCGGCAATACATATATATTCTTGGTGATCGATTCACCTTGAGTTCCCTTGTTCCACGTCACTTCATTCAGAGCCCCGATAATATCTTGCGAGTCTTCCAATATTGAATGCGATGGCTATGACCAGCAATACTTTAAGGAATTCATAATGTGATTGAAAGATTAAGATGGAG
Source organism: Sequoia sempervirens (assembly GCA_007258455.2). Classification (NCBI taxonomy): domain Eukaryota; kingdom Viridiplantae; phylum Streptophyta; class Pinopsida; order Cupressales; family Cupressaceae; genus Sequoia; species Sequoia sempervirens. The sequence continues at coordinate 99,149 of VDFB02274216.1, read as the reverse complement.
CCACTAAAATTCTATGAAGACTTTTAATACCAACAAACTCCAAGAAGCTCTCCTATTTATGTTTTGTAATTACCTTTGTAATATATCTATTAGTCTGAAATTACAGTTTGGTCTTTGTGAGCATTGTGGCTAGTGATTTCTTATATCGTATAGCAATATCTGTGTAATGGATCATTCATTCTTGTGAAGTATTTTATGGAAATCAGTTAATGAATGCATGATATACAAACAATCCAAGTTGTTGATAACATAGTTAGAACAGTGTCAACCAAAATTGTTTGACGAAATGCCCAGTTTAGTTAGTTGGTGAAATTGCAAAAAAATTATATGCAACTTGGGGTAGCATATTACACAAAAACTGGAGCAAGCCTGCGATCAATCTTCAAAAAATTTAAACTCCTTGAGCCAGTTGAAATCATCCATCGGCTCGAATTGGTACAACTTGTGAAGGAACCGATAAGCAACCAAGGTGCGACCATGATAAACCGGGAGCTTTGCATCTTTGATATCTAATAGAAAGGAATAATATCAAGGAACCCCAACTGGCAAACGAAGATCCTATGGACGTGGGATACCAACTCCTAGTTGAGCAACATTGAGAACAACATCTAAATCCCAAAGTAAATGCAGACAAAATAATTTGTAGGTTAGTTGACCCACGACATCCTTTGGCTCTTGAAGATCTAGGAGCGAAGCAACAAAACGAACAGGTATGTCAGTATTCACTCGGTGATGTTCCTCTGAAACCAGAAATTTATTCCCTAAAATAAACCAAATGACCTTCATCGTCAATAACCCTTGCTCAACCAACACAAGCTTCAAACGTTGGTCCGTGATACGACCCAAGAAAGATAAATATGCTGAAGTCTTAGAAGTTGGCTTAGTCAAGCAAATAGAACCTTCCTTTTCCATTCAACATAGCCGAAAAATGATTTTTCCTTTTTTTTTTCTCTTTTTAAACTAGAGTGGGGGTTTGGGTGTGGCAGCTCCCAACAAGTTTGAGGGGTAGTGCACTTAGTGGGGTCCATGGTAGTGCCCTTAGTCACTCCCTGTTGCAATACAAGGCGGGTTTGAGGGGTGGAGCCATCCCCACCAAGCCTAAATTAGGGCATTGAGACTACATAGACCTTCATGATACATGCATACATGCCATTTTTTGTAATTTTACCACTTTTAACCAAGCTCCTAGAGTTCATTCTCCAAATCCTTAAAAAAAAATGAGTGTTGAAGGCATAGAACAATAATTAAACCTTAACTATATTTGTTGCCAATATGTTTGCTAGTTTTTGCATCAATGGATTCTATATTTAGCTTTAATGCTTTTTTTCCACCTTGCTTTGCTTGTAAATGAAATACACATTATTTTGAAGTGTAAATGTCATTTTTAATATATTTTTTTTAATGTATGATAGTCATGACCATGTTTTCTACACAAGAATTGGTATGTAATTTTAGGGATCTTTTGATGGCTTCCTAGAAAGTGGGTGGTTCAAAAGTCTTTACCAAACACTTGAGAGGTTCAGATAGACCGACCTCCCATAAAAAACACAGTGAGCCTCCTTGTTGAGACATCAAGAACCATCACAACCAATGTCTGGAATTTTGCCAAATAGTTTTCTATAGTACTATATTGTTTGAGTTGGGCCAAATACTTGAATGAATCTTAGGGTTCTTTCTTTCAAATCGATCAATCAACCTTCTACTAAACTCATTGTAGGTATTGATGAGGTTGTGACCGTAGGTGACCAACCCATGGTACCAACATTCATGCACAATGCCTTCTAGATGGAGGGTGGTTGATGCAGGGGCATCTCATGGACTTATGAATTTTATTCATTTTGGGATTTAGTTCAGTTTTGAGTTCCTGTCACCACAGTGACAGGAAGAAAGAATAATGTTATGGTTGCTTTTGGGCATTATGAAAATAAATCGATTGAGGACATATAGGTTGAAATATGCTAACCAATTTTTTCGAAAGATTTACACAACATAAACCAGCACTAGCCAACTTGATTAGCGTTAGCTCCAAATTGAAAAGATCTCAACGCCAAGAATGCACACTCAATCCCAAGGAAGGAGAGGTGTTGTCATATGGCGGAGTAAATACAAAACAATAACTTGAATTGTAGCAAACTCAACGTCAAGAATGTGCACTCAAGATCCCACTAAGGGCAAGGTGCTAACATATGACAGAGTGATTAACTGAAAACTTGAAACTATTAGGCGGATAACCAACCATGAAGCTACAATAATCTAATTCATCCGTTGTGACGGGCATCCACTTGAGAGTGGGAATTCACCACTTGAAAGTGGGTATAAAGAGAGATACAATCAATTATCCACACTGGCGGTAAGACCATCTAGGGGTACTTAATGTGAGAAGAAAGAAGAATTAATTGCAGTGATTAGGACTGGAACAGTACTACTGTTTACAGTCTTACAAATAAGGAATAAAGCTGCAAATTACATATGAATTACAATATCTTCAAACCACATGAGTAATAGATGATCTCATACAAATAATTATCTCTCTAACTGCTGATTCTGAATCACAAAACTGAACTTCTAAGGTCTGATAACAAAAATCAGTAAACTGAAAATGTCAACCAACAACTGTGAAAATCAATAAAGTATTCATAACTCACTCAACTCACCTCCAAATCGAATGATGTCTTTTGCAGAGGTCTTCTAGGAGGTAGGCGCCCAAAAGCAAACACCAAACAGCAGCAAACTTCAACTTATAACATCTTGCACAGATCCCAATGCTCTTAGAAAAATATGGCCCTCCTTGAAGGGGCGATTTTGATTTAAAAATCAGACTCTTCGAAATAAAATCCCAAATTAAGCATGAAGGGTCGCCCAAGGTCAACAAATAGAATGATGAAATACCTAGAACCAAATTCAAACTGGAAAATAAGCTATGAATCAAAATAACCTTCAGCTGTAGATGAACCAGCAAACCAAAATTGCCAAAAAACTCCAGAATTCTTCAATCAAATGAGCTCAATCTGCTAGTTTGATATTGAGAAGCAGCAATGCAGCCAACTAGGTGTTATCTTGCAAACACGAAATTGGACGAAAGGCTAGGAGGTAGACATCCTTGAAGCAAAATAACAATTGTCATTCCGACAGCATAACTTTAGCATAATTTTCATGGATATCAATGTTGAAACAAAGCATTCATTTTATAGAAGAGTAGAAGACTCTTCAATTCCTCAAGAAAGGGCGCCAAAAGACACATGAGACTTCAAATTTCCAGAAACCTTCCAACTTCACAAAAAGGCATCCACTTTACAAGGCAACATAAAAATCTTTATTTTTAAATAATAACTTCTTCAAAAAGGCGTCCACTTCATTTCTCAAGGCTTTTATCTTCATTAATAATTAAATCGCCTTTATGATGGCGTACCCCTTCCAAGTCCCTCTTTTAAACACAACTTAAGTTGTTCTCCTAGGCCAAGGGGTCAAATGCAAATTATAACCTTAATGCCTTTATTCATCATAAAAAAGCCTTTAGAAGTCAGACATGAATTGCAAATAATTGCTCTAACTGAAAATGATGTACTGAAAGCACACAAACTTCATACTGCCAAAATTAGAATTTACTATAAATAGTAAACTCTCTGAAATGCCAAAGAACCTCCGAACTTGGAAACCCTAATTTTACCTCAAGCGAGCCTACGGGCTTCTTGAATAGGTTGATGAGTGTCAGAACAGATCACTGATGAGAAGGGGACATTACATAGGTGTTCAACGTAGGTGAAGTTGAGCAGTTAGAGAGGGAATGAATGATTACCGAGAAGCAATTACAGGAAGTAGAGGCCGGCGGTTGTAAGAGGAACTGAATTTGAAAATTTGTGAAGGAAAGTTGTTGCATCATCATCAAGAAGACCTGTGAAGGAAAGCGATTACATCATCTACAAAGCAAGTTGTGAAGGAGAGCACTTGTGTGATAACTGTTAGATCATCCACAAACAAAGGTGTGGAAGAAAGTGCATCTATAATCAGATCTTTGTGAAGACAATATCATCCATTGAAGAATTTGGAGGTTGGTGCCTGTCAAAGAAGAGATTGGCGTCTCTTGCTAAGTTGGTGCTTAGTTGTAGGGATTGGTGTTTCCAATGGGTTGATGCCTACAAATTTTGTAAGTGGGGATTGGTGCCACAAAAGAAAATTTGTAAGACAAGTAGGCTGGTGCCTACAAGGAAGATCAATATATATTTTTTTGTGGTTTTCTCCCCCAAGGGTTTCCACGTAAATCATGTGTTCTTCCTATGTTCTTAATTGCTAGATCTTGCATGTGTTTCATTGCTATAGTTGGTTAAGTTTTGAAAAGTAAAAGATTATGTTATATTGATTCACCTACCCCCTTGTCTCACCTATCAATATAACTTTGTGCTCATCAATTGATATCAAAGTTGGTTCCTTCAAAGTTAGCCTAATTGCTTGAAGGTAGTTTTTGGAAGCACACATGGCCGAAGGATTTGGGTTTTCCTCAAATAGGGCACCACTATTTGATGGATCAAATTATGCCTTTTGGAGCATAAGGATGGATACTTATGTGAATGCTCTAGGATATGATATTTGGCGATTCGTTGAAGTTGGTTATACTCCTCCTAGAACCCCAATAACGGATCAAGCCAAAAAGAGGGCAAGCAAGAATGATGCCAAAGCCGATTTAATATTATTCTATGATCATTTCAACAACCGTACTTCTCTCAAACTCATACTTAAGCTTGTCTTTTAATCCTGTAAGTCATTCATGTATATCTAGTGACAAAAAAATCAGAGAATTGTTAAAAAATCAGAGGGGGTTATTACAAATTAGTTGCAAGTTTTGGAAAGTGATAGCAGCTGATAGATAAATGAGATGATACCTTCATGATTGGTTTCTTCTAGTGTAGGATGAATTAGTCAAGTATTTTGATGGAGACACCATTTGGGTCTTTTGCTTTTGGACATTGGATTTTAGTGATTGTGGGCATTGGTTCAAATTTTTTAAGTGGAGATGGTTAGTGATAGTACCTTATACATCATGATCTTGTAGTGAGCACCAATGAAGAGGGTGACTCATCAATGTTAAGCTTTAAATTTTATCATCTTTGATTGGAGAGTGACTACCCTAATAGTGGGGAATGCAAATTCACTATTATTTTGAGGTCCATAGTAGTTGAAAGGTCATTGCATTGGAGTGTGACAAACTTTAAGAATGTGTCACCGAAATTTATGGTTGCATAGAATTGAGGAATGGAACCATTTGAATGGTTGATTCATGGTCATATCAAGAGTTAAGTTATCCTATTTTGGTTCAAGAGCTTTTGGTGATAGGAACCTGATTGGTCCATTGATGTTATAGTGTGCAATTATGTGCAACATTTGTCTCTTTCTTTGAGGGCTACATAGATGAGTTGTACTTGAGTTATATGGATCTGTTGGAATGATTCATCGTTTATAGTGTGATTTGAGACTTCAGATTGTATGGGGGATTGTTTGCATAATCACATATTTTATATCTAAAGTCTATCTTGAATTCGAATTATAAGGGGGTTTGTGGGATAGACTTGGATTTATGTCATGTCCCCTTTTGAGGAAACCCTATTTCTTGCCTTAGAACACAAGTGAATGCAGTTAGGGTCTCGATCTCATTGATTAAATGCTTCTAGGAGATTGATCTTATTTTGTGCCCTGTGATCATATTAGATAATTTGGGGTATAATTTACATAACCAAATAAACATTCAAACAAATATCTTCATCTAAATAGACAATGAAATTAGATAAATCCAATCACATCATATTTGAGGAAGTTCAACCATAATAGGAATTGGATGGGAGAAGATAAGTCCACCCGAAGCTATCCATCTAAGCCCAAGAGTAGATATATTGTCCCTCTTGGCCTCAATAGGTAGACACACAACCCTTCAACCCGAGGTGGCGTGCTTAGAAGATGCACTTGTACCGACTTTCCTTATCCATCTTAATCCATCCTCAATATGATTGAGACCCCCCTAAATGTCCATTCCAACAACCAACCATGTGTAAGTTGAGGGGAATGTTATCGTAGGAGGCTCATAGACATCCTCACTCTAAGCCCAAGAGCGGATATCACCTCCTTGGCTCCTGAGGGAATGACACACAGTCATCCACCCTGGGAGTGGTGTACCTATAGAGAAGTCTAAGCATAAACTATTATTCCATAAACTAATAATTACTTAATCTATTAAATACTGACTGGGATCTTTACTCACATCCTTAACATATTTATTGCTCATTAATTATTTAAAACTCTAAATACTTACCTTTATTTCTGATTGAGTCCGCAGAACCTTCTATACTTCTCGATCTGCAAATATTCTTCTTTGGTTCCAGCCACGATGATATGAGTATAAATAGTAAAATACCACGGGTTGCAGAAAGCAAAAATATATTTATGAATGGTTTGCTGGTTTAGAATATGTGCCAACGTTCCACACTCTTCCCTCGATTTGGTTGGACTGGTCTTTCCTTTATAACACAATCTACCAAGAGCCATGCCTATTTTGACTAGGGACGTGGCATTTCAAGTGGATCGCTGCATTTGAGATTTGCTTAGGGATAATCACTTCCTTTAGGAATCGATGCTTGATACTTTTGTTTGGCTAATTTAGTTTATTAAATATGCCATGTTTGGTACATTGTAATTAATATTATTATTTTTTATATTGTTGCTTTATTAATATTATTTTATATAATTTTCTTGTGAACAATATTTTTGTTATTACGATATTTACAATTAATAAGATTAATTGTTCTATTATGATAATTCTGTAATTATAATATTATCTTGATAATTATAATTATAATAAAATCGTTAATATATATATACATATACATACACGTATACATGTTGTGACCTTTTCATGCATCACCCCATTCAAAATGGGGACCCCCTAATTTTTGCTCCATTCCTGTCTTTTGGCTTTGGTTTTCCTGCTGTCTCTCTCGATTCTGTCTGTCTTTCTGGGGTGTGCTCGTCTTTGGGCTAGAGTTGAAATTTTGGCCAAGTTTGTAGAATTAGGGTTTGCACTTTTCATGTCAATTTGAGGTCAATTTGAGTTGGTTAATTGCATTCTGACTACTGCATCATGATTAGAACACTTCAAGTTGCTTGCCTGCAAATTTTGAGCTTAATCTGACAACTTGCTATTTTTAGTAGTGGATCTAGGCTTCAGAGGCTATTTTTAGGGTTTGCATGTAGGATTTCTCAATGCATGTCTGGATATTCTTTATGGGTTTTTCGAAACTTTCGCGATGATATAACATGTAAACTGAGATGTTGACTTTCAACAATTCAAGATTCAGAGGCTATTTTTAGGGTTTGCATGCAGGATTTCTCAGTGCATGTTTGGATATTCTTTATGGGCTTTTCGAGAGCTATGCGATGATGTAACATGATAGACAAGATGATCACTTTTCAGGAACTTACTATGTTTAGCCAATGCCCACATGCAGTCTAGTTTACTAGGTTTTTTGAGATCTCCTGGGCAATGTGACATGCAAACTCATCCGACAGCTGACTGGTCACTTTTTCAGACACTTACTATTTTTAGTAGGATCACTCCAGCAGCGATCCAGTACTCCAGTATTACGAACAAAATGACATGTAACATAAATGGGGTCAAACAGAGGTCATTTGAGCCACATGCAAGTTAGATTAGGGTTTCTAGCTTCGAGACTCAAAATGAGGGGTAAAACGCCAAAATCTCCAAAAATTGAAGTATCCCATTGCAATTAGCATCTCTCAAGGAATCCATTGGTAAAGTTTGAAGAGAATTTGAGAACTTACTATTTATAGTAAGTCATTTCTGAAACAGGGCTATAAATAGCAAGTTAGCACAAGGCACCAGTGTGAATAGGTTAGTTAACCCACGAGGACCCCATGGAGCAAATTTCATGTCAAACAGAGTTGTAGAAGTTCTAAAATCAAGTAGTTACTATAAATAGCAAGTCACCTCTGGAAATAGGCTATAAATAGTAGGTCGGCACAAATGATAGGTGTGAACATGACAATTACATCCTGGGGGTTAGGGTTAGCCAAAATCAGGGCTTCAAAATGCTGAAAATCCATGGAGATCATAAGAGCACTAGAACTTACTAAAAATAGTAAGCAAGGCAAGCAAGGTGTGAACGCCTGAAGAAACTTCTAAGTTTGAAACTGGCAGGAGAGAAGCTCAAATGCACCCAGATTGAGGAATGATGATGAAAAACTTTTTAAGTGTTTGGAAATTCCTGAGCACACCTCCAAATGCGCCCATGTTGAGGAGAGGGTGGAGAAAATTTGTCCAAGGCATAAAAAAATTCCTCCACCCCTAGAATACGCCCAAGTTGAGAGGCTGGTATGAAAATTCTCCAAGGAAATTGAAATTTCTTGACCACACCTCAAATGTGCCCTTCAAATGGATATGGCTGGAAAAAATTCTAAGTCTGAGGAAAGTCCTCCACCCTCCAGATACGCCCAAGGTAGCAATGAAGGAGAGATGAAATTTTTTGTAAGTTATGAACTGGCAGTACCCCTCTTGAAATGCGTCTAAGTCATGAGGGTGGTTTGGAATTTCGTCCAAGTGTTGGAAACTGGAGGCTTGACCTCTTGAATGCACCCTTGGCAAGGAAGTAGTTGGAAAATTTCTAAGTGATAGAAACTGGAAGGAGGCCCCCTTGAATGCGCCCAACCTGTGGAGTTGAGTTGAAAATTTTCTAAGGCATGTAAATTGGAAGCTTGACCTCTAGAATGCACCCAACTTGTGAAGAGGGGTGAAAAACTTTTTAAGTGTTGAAAAATGGAAGTTGACCCCTTCATATGAGCCCAACTTGCATGATAGCATGAAGGTTATTTTTTTTCATGTGTTGGGAAATGAAAGTACAACCTCCTAAAGGCGCCCTAGTGGAGAGTTGGATTTAGAAATTTGGCTAAGTCATTTAAAATGAAAGCTCAAGGGTGGAGTTGCGCCTAGGATAGGAGAGGGTGATTTGGAAAATTTCTAAGGCATGTAAATTGGAAGCACATGGCCTCAAATGTGCCCAAGGAAAACAAAGATGAGTTGAAAATATTCTAAGGCAAGCAAATTGGAAGGAGGATACCCCACATGTGCCCAAGTTAGATACATGAAGGAAAATGTTCCTAAGGCATTAGAAATGGAATGACAAGGGCTCAAATGAGCCCAGAGTGTTGCAAAATGATAGTAGCCCCCCCTAAGTGCGCTCTAGGAGAAATGAGGAGGCATGAGAATTTTCTAGGGATGGAAAAGTGAAGCAAGAGGTCTAAAATGCAAGATAGGGTGGCATGAAAAATCTTCTAAGGCAGAACATGGAACCCACCCCCTTTAAATGCGCCTAGTACAAGAAGGGGAAGATCTCAAGGTGAAAAATTTGCCTAAGGAAAAGAAAAATGAAAGTAGATTCCTATGAATGCCCAAGGGAGGAATACATGAGGAATTTCTAAGGCATTGAAGACATGAAATGAGAATACACCCCTCTGCATGCGCCCTCAAAGATGAAGTGAAACCTAAGAAAAGATGGACAAGATAGGTGAATGGAATTGCTTAGGCAAGAGGATGAAAACATCAAGATGAAATGCGCCCTAGCACACAAATGTTGAATGTGCCCATGGTTAGGAAGTTATGAAGAAAGCAAAGTTTGCTAGAAAAAAAATGGTCCAAAGATCAACCAAACCCTAGAAATCAAGGCATGGAAATCAAGTAAGTGAAGAGATTTTATATAATAAGGTGTTTTGATGCTCTTCTTTATGTTTTGCAGGATGAACTCCGGGACCAAGGAGTGGTGATTTGAGGTGATGGAACGGATACTCCAAGACAACAAGTTACATGTTTGAAGCGCCTCAATGATGTCTTATTTGCGCCCAAGCCATGAAGGGAGATGTTGGAAGAAATGGCTAAGTGTTGGAATTTCTCCTCGAGGTCTCGTATGCACCCAACTTAGAGAGGTCAGTGGCAATGGGTGATTCCAAGACAATGATCAGAGTAGAGAAAAGGATGAAGGCCAAGGCATTAAGGATCACCCTCAAGCTCTAAAACGCCCTCAAGACTAAGAATGAACAAAAGGCTTCAATGTTAAAGTATGACAACGGGATTGATTGAAGAACAGAGTAGAGGAACTCTTCCTGGGTGTGAAGTCTTTCTCCAGTAGTGACCCAACAAGATGTTCTCTAGCATACTCCGCATAACCGAAGGTGCAGTAACAAGGAGGAAGATCATCATCAAACAGTTGAATGTACCTGCCATGTTAGTCCAGGAAGTTGAAGCTGTGCTGACCAAATTCATTGACTTTGCAGCTAGGGAGAGAGAGAATGGAAAAGCCCTTCTGGATGAGGATCTTCTAGAAGATGATGGTGGGCATTAATTGCCCCATGATGCTTTAGCCGTGAGTGGGAATCTTTTGGTTCATTTATTACCCCACTCCTCTTTATGGTAGTTTCTAGGGTTAGGGCTAAGGTAGCATAATCTAGGCCATCCATTTGATTGTAATCTGAGCCGTCCATTGGACTTGGCCAGCTATAAAAGGGGCATCCCCCCTCATTTGTACCTCATTAGGAGATTAGAGCATAGAGAGACAACTTAGAGTTAGCATAGTTTCATAGCATAGATTGATAGGTTGAAGAAGGAAAGTTTTTCCATTGAAAGCTTTGTAAGAAATTGTTGTGAACACTCTCGTAATAAAAAGAGTATTCATTGATGATGATCTCGTCTTTTGTTGTGAGCAGCTAGCAAGGTTTCTTCGTCCTTCAGATTCAAATAGGATCTTAAAGTAGGATAAATTTCATTTCATGCAAGTAGCTAGTAATTGTGGAATGCATTGTTTGATTCAGGCAAGCTTCGTCTAATCCATACCACTAGTGACCTACTGATGGTGGGTTTGCCTTGCGTGGTCAACTGGAACCATTCGAGCCTAACTTCAATTACAATTCACATGCTGTCATGCATCGTTGTGATGGTGTCTTTATGTTGAGTTGTGATTTGAATACTTTTCGTTACTCCCTTGAAGATTGCACTGACTTCGTGGAGGCTGTCTAAAGCGAGGCAAAGCGAAGTTTGGTTGAAGTTTGCTGAAGCCGATCACCATGTCCCAAACTTAGAGTAGATTATAGCATCTCTTATCCCTGCACCCATTTAAATTCAGCAGTTTTTTGGTTAGTATAGGAAATTCATACCTTATCGCCAAATCTTTCGAACCGCGTGAAAATCCCCTTTTCCTTTAATTTGCTGTTTGCTGTTTGCTGCTAAACAATTGCATAAGTCCCCTCATGATACCAACAAATCACAACGAACCAACTAAGATTATCCATTGCATAGTAGGAACCTTGGAGTAGAACACATGATCTCTCTCGCAATCTTAGCATGTGGAATACTTTGATCAAGAGAGAATAGGGTAGCCGTTGGGACACTTTATTCTGCTGTTTGGTGTAGGTCACAAAACACCCATCAACAATACGTATATGTATACATATACATATATACTTTGTTATTTATTTATTTGTATTTATGTTTTAATATGTATTTGTATTTCAATGCTTAGTAATTATATAAAATAATATATATTAATGTATTAATATATATATATATATATAGATTAATATATATATACATACATACATATATATGTATATGTATGTATATATATATTAATATATTAATATATATATATATATACACACACACACACACACACACACACACACACATATATATATATATACACATATACATATACACATATATATATACATATACATATACATACACACACACACACATATATATATGTATATATATGTATATGTATTAATATATTAATATATATATTAATATTATTTTATATAATTTTCTTGTGAACTTTATATATATATTAGTATATATATACATTAATATATATATATATATTAATGATTTTATTATAATTATAATTATCAAGATGATATTGTAATTACACAATTATCATAATAGAACAATTAATCCTATTAATTGTAAATATCATAAAAACAAAAATATTGTTCACAAGAAAATTATATAAAATAATATTAATATATATATATATATATATTTTGATACACAAGTTTTAGATTTATATTAATCATAAAAATTTACAACTGTTTGCATAGCAGGTAAGACTTCCACCCTTCCATCACCAACCAAAAAAACTAGACCATAAAAAGCCTTTGTAAACCAGAGACCCAACCATCTAGGGCATACTGCCCAACCACCAAACGAAACATACAAAAAACCCAAAAATAACCATGAGGAATTGGCCCCAACCACGAACTGTCAAAATCCAAGCATTCATAAAACATCGAAATGGCCATAAATAGGCCAAGCATCAACCAGCCCAGCAAAAAGATACGCCTAAACACCCAGGAAGCTAAACCCTACAACCAACCAACACCAACACCCTGTAAACAACAAAGATTATCACATAAAATTATTTGCCTTGGCAAAGGCTTCAAAATCCTTTACCCACCCAACACCACCAGCTGCCAATAGACCAAAGAACTTTTTCAGATACTTAATTGCCACCGCTGCCACCATTCTGTGCTTGACCAATGCCGGGCTGCTCAAGTTGAGAAGGAAAGGATATAGCTTCACGGTCTCGTCCGAAGTTCTAAAACTTTCTAGGTTGCACGGTCTCGAAATTCCTCTACCCTCAGCAATGAAGCCCAACACGTCATCCACTCCTACCAGATCCTCACGGAACATCTTCACCATCAACAATTTAGCCTCGGCCTTGGCCACCACATTGTCTAGGAGAGAGGCCAAGAACCGAGAAGAGATATGGAGATTATCTCTTCTGTATTCCTTATTGGCCAAATGACCAGCCCCTAGAATCATTTTTGTCGCCACCAAAACCAAGGAATCCCCATTCAAGGTAATTCGCTTCAAATGTTGGTCCTTAATTTCTCTGAAGGAGGCTTGTCTGGCCGATGACTGCAGGGAGATAGGGGTATTTGTGCCAAATTTCGCCACCCTTGCAACACAAACCTCAATGACAATCTGAGAACACTTCGCCATTGTCCCCTCCACTCAACCCACAGACGGAAGTCAAGACAAAAGCCACCATAAACCAGCTGAAGCTCAACAAAGAAATGTGAAAAGAACCTGATTTGGGCCGTCTTAAACAATTATGCCAACTTAATGTCAAGTACTTGGCAGCCACCACCCTCGCTAATGAATGCCTTCCATACGTGCCAAGGCAAATCTGTATGGAGAGGCCTCCGGGCTATAATGACTTAGGCTGCCTCAAGAACGGGAGGGGCACCAAGAATAATAAATTTCGGAGTTGATGCCACGTGATCTCCTGCTAGCACGACCCCCTCCACCGTCCCCCTGTGTCCTCCACCATCACCACTATGGCACCCATCAGACCCACCTATCATGCCATAGAGGAGGGGAGGGAGGAGGAGCCTACCCAACCACCCACATATATATATTAATAATATTAATATATATATATATATATATTAATAATATTAATATATATATATATATATATTATTTTATATTAATATTAATATATTAATATATATATTATATAGCCCGTTAAGGGGCTTGGTTGGGTTAATTTGACTCAATCGTCTTTAGAGGTGGATAAATGGGGGAAACCATAGGAAGGTTGGTGGAAGGTAAACTTTGATGGAGCGTCAAAAGGAAACCCGGGTCAATTAGGGGCTAGTAGTATTGTTCGTGATTGGAATGGGAATGTGCTGGCCATAGGAGCAATGAGATTGAAGGAAACAACAATGTAGCGGAAGCAGCAATAGCCTTAATGGCAATTAAGATAGCTAGAAAGGTAGGGGTAATAAGGATTCATTTGGAGGGTGATTCCTTGATAATATTTGAAGCAATTATAAAAGGAGGAATTGATGCTTGGCATTTACAGGGAGTGATTAGGAAAAACATTGAAGAATTAGCCCCTTTTGAGGACTTTAAGGTTAGTCATATTAGGAGAACTGGGAATGTGGAAGCAGATACCCTCTCAAAATGGGCTCTATCTTTTGCAGAGGTGGATGATTTTAGATTCGAAGACTTTAGAGGCAGTATTTTGGAGGAATTTTGTCCGATGAATTTAATGCAAGAAGGAATGAACATTTAGCAAGTAAGGTTGGCGTGGAAATTCTCGAAGGATGTGAAGCATTGATGAAGGTTGTTTTGCTGGCACTATATGTACGTTCGACATTAATGGTGATAGCTGGTAAAATGAGGTGTATTAAAGATACACATCTCGTTGCCTTCGATGCTTCTTGGCGTGCGGTTGTAAGGAATGTAGCCGGTTAGAGGTGTGAGGTAGGTTGGAAGATAGCGAACCAGAGGAGAAATGGAGGCTAGTTTCACTTTGAAATCGAGGAGGAAATTGGACCCTTTTGATGGCAAAGCGTTTGTGAAGACGTTGAGAGGTTTATTTCTCTTCAAGGATGTGTAGGTGGTGCGAGTTGTGCAAATTATTTTGGGCAATGGCTTCGAAGATCTGAAGCACAAATATAGAACTAATATGGATATTTAGTCGTTGACCATGGCTTGGGGACTAGACTTAGGAGAGTCGATGGATGTAGTGAGGAAAGTAATGAAAACATTGGTTCATAAAGATTTTTAAGGGGATATGGAAAGCATCCTAGAGCGGGCTATACCAAGAGTGGGTTTTGTTAAGGATGAAGGTATGGAAGGTGGGGGCTCAGAGCTCGCAAATTTAAACCATCTTTTTATCAGGTGGCTAGGACACACCAAGGCCCTGTGGCGAGAAGGAGTGGAACGCGGGTGGAAAGCACTTAAAACCTGTGTCAAATTAATGAAGATCGAGAAGGTCATAGAGAATCTCAAAGAAGTCATCAGAGCAGAGATGCGAGAAAAGAAGGGTCGGCGTTCAAGAAAGAAGCTGAAGTCAATAATGGAAATGGTTTCTTTGGAGTTAGGCAATTCATCAAAGGCTTTTGAGTAACACAAGCTTCAATTACTGTACTTACTTTAGCTTGTGATTTTGTTTTTTGGGGTTAAGCCTTGATTTGTATTGAAAATGTAAATAGTTTGGGGCACGGGTAAAGGTTGGTAGGGTAGTTATCAAGTAAATATGATAGGGGTTTTTTTGCTACTTTGCAAACTGTGCTGGTTTATCAGCCTTTTTTGGTAGTTGTTGAATGTTGTTAAATCTGTAATTTCTGTAACTTTTGCTTTATCTTTAATAAAATAAACTATTATCACCAATAAAAATAAAATAAAATATTATATATATATATATATATATATATATTAATATATATTAATATTTTGTTATATATGTATTAATATTAATATAAAATAATATATATATTAATATTTTGTTATTATGATATTTACAATTAATAGGATTAATTGTTTTATTATGATAATTGTGTAATTATAATATTATCTTGATAATTATAATTATAATAAAATCGTTAATATACATACATACTTTGTTATTTATTTATTTATTTGTATTTATGTTTTAATATGTATTTGTATTTCAATGCTTAGTTATTTTAGTGTTCTATTTTGGAGATATGACAATTTATTAACTTTGGCTATAATCCTATTCTAAGATCGCTATATTTCATTGATTATAATTAGCCATACCTAATTAATTAAGGGGTGGCTACCGGTGGTTGAGATGGTGGTTAAATCACCTTGGATGCCTTATATGTACCTCTATTGCATGTTGATTTTATTACAAGAGTGAGATTTTGCTGCTGTTTTAATGATTATTTCTGTTCAATGGCTCTTACACTAGATAACCATCAGTATATATATCTGAAAGCAATAATCTGGTGTGTATGTTATGCCATTTCCTCTTCACACCTAGACAAACTCACCAAGATAAAGTATTTTGCATTATGCAAAATCAACCTTTAGATTATACACCATGCATAACAAGGTGTTCATTGTTTTAAGGCCCATCCAATCTTTGTTTTAGGTTACTCCCTTCTGGTTTAGGGAATTCCGGAGCATAAATTTCAGAAACTTGGTCCTGCATGGCTGTATTGACATTATTTGACGGTTTGAATGAGGGAAAACATTTTCTAGAAAGAGGCCTATAGTGTGAAGGGCTCTGTTCATCACCATGGATCGAGGCTTTAATAGAGCTTTTTGCTTGGAAAACACAACATTTGTTTCTTGATTGTTGGCATTTGATAAAATAACTTCAACTAGTCCTCTATTTATTCTCTCAGTAGTTAGAAATTGTTCGGTAGCTTTAGTTCTACCTTGCAGGCCAAGATAGTTCACAGATTCCTGCTATTTCCTTTTTGTTGTTGAATTTAATTAACCATTTATGCTAAGGAAGATGTTAAGGCCAAGTTATTCATGCCAAGAGGTATAAAGGGGTTGAAGGAAGCAATCTTGAAGTCAGAAGAAGAGAATAAAAGATTGAAGATCAGCATTCTGTCTAGCATACTTGTGGCAGATTAAAGTATCGGTTTTCTCTGGTGATGCAACACTAGATGGTTTGTAGCCTTCATAATCAATTAATTCCTTTTCTAAAAGAAGGTCCTAGTTTAAGAGCATCACCAGGAATGTCAACCATTCATGGTGGAGGGGAAGGGATGCAGAAATTAAAATTAAATAATAATCAATAGTAGCAAGATTTGATTTTTTTTTTTATGACTTGACATCATAAAAATAAAGTAATAATGTTTTATTGGGGTGGAAAGAAGTGTTATGTAATGTATGAAAGACTACTTTTAGTGTTGGATATTAGAGTTAAGTCTGTCAAGTGGTTATCCAACTGAAATTTTGTGTGTTTGTGCCAAGTATTCATTGAAGGATCTCTTGTATTCTTCTTGATTTCTTATTGGTGTTAACGAGAATAATGCCATGATTGATTCCTATGGTTCATGAGTTGTTTCAATCTATTTCTATTGATATTTCTTTAGGGGTTCTACCATGTGAATATAGATGGTTTATATTGTGCATAGTGAGTTTCTCTATTGCTAAATTGTTGTCACATTTGCTATACTGCTCAAAGTGCTTAATCCTTCTTGCATTTTTATGTGCATGTGTAGATTCTTAATATGCATTTATAATAATACTTGAAATGCAGATAGTATGTCTTACACTTGCTTATCTTTGTTTTTCTTTGGCTATTTTAGGATTTGAGATCATCTCTAGAAGAGAAAGAGAGTAAAAGTTGTGGACTAGCACAAGAGGCAAGAGATGCACAACTTAAATGTGAAGAGCTCAAAATGTGAGTTGTGATTGTTTTTAATTGGATGACGTTATTTTAAATGCATTTGATGAAAGGATTTTAATCTCTTTGTTGATTTGTAAACTCTCAAATTTTAGTTGAATTAACAAATCCAAATTTATTTTTTATTGTTCTATTTGATATAACAAATGACACTATTAAAGATGGATCAATGCTTTTGACAAGCAGAAAAATAATATGTTGTAAATGAAAGAACTGAACACAAACACTAAACAATTTACCTTGGGAAACCCCTGGAGGAGAAAAACAGGTTGGTAGCAGCAATTGCTTGTCTACCTTTATGATAATTAATTGAAAGAATAAGTACAGATAGTGGATACAATGCAGGTTGTTCCTTATTTACTCTGTCAATCCTCTATAAACTCTGAAAGTTGAGCTCTTCTGTTCTTGATCAATAAAATCTTTCTAAATCTTGTGCTATCTTTGCTCATGTTATTCTCATTCACTAGCTTAAAGTTTAAACCTTAATTTTTGTAAGTTTTCTAATTACAGGAACACAAGTAAGTGGGAGTGACAAGGTGTTGATTGTTAGACATGTTGATGAATTGTATGATAAATGTTGATTATGCCTTCAGTATGTCAGAACCCTGGTGGTTCTCTGTTCAAACCCTAATTGATTTTTTGTCGTTTTTGCAATTTTTGGTGTTTTTGTGATTTTGAAGGTTTTTTGACAATAATGTAAAAATGCGATTTCACAAAGAAATTGATAGAAAATTCTAAACAAATTCAAATTGCATGAGAGGACTCAGATCTTTCTCAGGAAACATAGGCGTACTGTTCTATTATTTATTTTGAGCTTTTACAAAGTGAAAATCTGAATAATGAAAGCATGATCTGAAATTTTAATAGAAAAAACCTGGTAATTAATATGGCGGCTGCAGCAGAAAGGACAGAGTACGGCCAGAAATAACAAGAGGAATCTCGGGCTCAATTTCCAATGCACAAGTCTCTAGATAACCCTGCGTCCCAATTCCAATCGCCAGAAACCAAAGATACAAGGCGTTTCTCCAGTGACAAAGAAGTACGGCCTTGCTGGTACGGCCAGTCTGCAGCAATAAATGCAAGTACGGCTTCTTGAAATTCGTGCCTGAACTCAGATGAATGGAAATGAATGAAGTCGCCTCTGAAAGGTGAATATCTCTGCTGAACTCGATGAATCTCTGTCTGATTAACTGATGATGCTCAATCTGTGATTTCTGGATGAAATCACCAAGTGCAATCTTCAGCTGGTATCTCACAGCCTCAGTATGCCTGATCTCTGAAGAGGTTACGTTCTCCAGAAACGATGTTCGCCAGAAACCCTAGGGTTTGCAAACTCCAAAGCTCAGATGCTCAGAAGACAAAATTGAATAATAAACAAGATAGTTCGATTTTGCCTGTGAAGAGTAATATATTCTCTCTTGAAAAGTTCGACCTAATCCTTCATTAAAATAATCATTTAAATTAATGATTTAATTTTCACTTTGGACTTAGGAGAATTTATTTAATTATTGGCGTCCCTTTTTAATGAGCATTAAATACTCATTAAATCACCTTTTAATAATATAATATAAAGTATAATTAAATACTTTATAACTTAGCCAAATAATTAAATATTTTAATATTTCAATAAAGTGACTTTATAATAAAGTCAAATTATTAAATATTTCGTAACTCAGTAATTACTCCTTATTTCTCCGTCAAATCAAACATCTGCTGAACTGGGTCGAATCTGAGCTGATAAAGTGTACCAGGTGCCCTGCCCGAAATAGCAGCTTCCGCCTGACCTAACTTTCTAAAAATAGAAAGTTCTCTGAAAAGACTCTCTGGAAGATTCTGCGAAGGCCCAAACCTGACACACTGCAAACTGGAGCTAACCAACACTGAGCAACTGCCAAAAAGGATCCTCTGAACACTCCTGTCAGCCTATGAGGATCAAATGATAGGCTAACCTCGTCACCAGCTGTGCTGACTAGGATGGGGACATGACACAGTATTGCAAGAAAATTCTGTACCGATCCCCCAAATCAAAGCACGATAGTAGGTAGGTAGGAAAATAAACAAATATGAAAACAAAAATGTCTCTTTCAAGAAGCCTGCAGACTATAACTTAATAATTTGGTATAGATTGTTGGAGAGGATTAGAAAGAAAGAAAGAAATTATATCAATGTCCACAGGAGGACTAAAATAGGTCAATAGAACTTGGAAACACAACTAGAGACAATAGCAAGAGGGAACTAGAAAGTGGATAAAACCAAATAGAATAGTTTGGATATATGCTCTAGATGATAAAACACAAGACTTGCTGATTCAACATATAATTGTAAAAGAGTGGCAGATACTACACATATATAAACTCTACAGCTTCACAGTGGCCCTGTGAATCCAATGGAATTTTCTGAAGGAAGGTTAGATGAAGCTCAACTTAGATGCTAAAACAAAGAACGATCAAAAGGAAAATGTGATTGGAGTAATAATCAAAACTTAAGAAGGTGCTCTTGTCATGGCTTTCTGTTAATCCACAGGAGATTGTGCTACTGCTAACAACATAGTGAAACTACAAGCATAAAATAAGGAATAATAGCTGGAAATGAAAACATGGAAATAGAAGGTGAATCTCAGCTTGTCTTAAAGAAAATTTAGAACCCCAAAGATGGTTAGCTTAAACTTAAACAGGCAATGGATTCCGTTCTAATTAAAATCATTGAAATGTTAAATAGTCTTCAAGGAATAACAATCAAATAAAATCCCAGAAATGGCAACAAATTTGAAAATGCTCCAGAAAGTAAAGCAGTTTTTAATAAAAAATCGTATAGTTGCAAATATATAAACAGGTACAATAACTTCCTCATGGAATTATAGCAGCATCCAATTAGAATGAAAACAATGCTAAAAATTCAACAAATACAATAGCAATTCTAACGTTTAGACAAAGGAAGGATAGTAAATAAAATAAAAGAAAAAACTATTATAGAAAATGGCAACACAAAATATTGAAATAGTGGTGCCAAAACATATACCATTGATATACAGCTCACATGTTCAGCTAACATACTAAGAAATCCAAATATTGTGTTACAAAAAGGTTGAAACTTGTGATTAAATGCCGAATAAGGCGATTTTCTCTTATTTTCCATGACACCAATCACAGTCAGATTGAACAAGTTTAAAGTGACTCAAGAAAGACAAAATCATGATTAACTCAGCAGACATTGCCAACTTACTAATCAAGGTCACATAAAAATATAGAGAAGCATTGCGGCACATATGATAACACCAAAAATAAGGTGAAGGAAATTAAATATATATATAGAAGAGCACACGCTTATACTGAGAGGTGTGGGTGAATTAGTATAAGACTATCCTTTCAATTTTTCACATTAACAACCACAATCACTTTAAACACACAATATAAATAAGTCGTAAAAACACAAGATTTATGTGGAAACACTTATCGGAGAAAACCACAACAAAATATTGCTTTATATAAAAGATCTCTTACAAATATTGTAGGCACCAACCTACATGGAGACACCAACATCCAACACTTGAGCACCGACTCGATATGAGACTCCAATCTCCTTTAATAAGAGGCACCAAGCTCTCTAGTATGGGGCACCAACCTCTTGATAGATGAAATATTTGTTCTCCTTGATGATTCTCCTTAAAACATCGGCTATAGAATGATCTTCAATTTATTCTCTCTTCACGAATTTGCTGGTGTATATATGATTTATCCACTTATTCTGCACACACTCTTCTTCTCCAACTTCACAACCTCTATTTATTTTTTCAGATTTTCTCCAAGGGAGGCAACTATCAATGGACGCATTTATTCCCAAAGAGGCAGCCATTCATTTATTTTTACCCTTTTCTATTAAAATATTAAATGTAATATTAATGGTCATCTTTTGTTTTTATTAGCTTTAGTTAGTCTTTAGTTAACTTAGTCGGTTTTTAGTACTTTTGTTTGCTTTAGTTCGTTTAGCATCTTTCAGTTTTTTAGCTTTAGTTTTCTTTATTTAACAATTGCTTCGTTTTAGAAACATCGTCTTGTAATTTTCTATGTAAGGAGCTTTTGTCTCCTCTTGTAAACAGACAATCATGAATATCATTAATTATTTCATGGTATCAGAGCTTAGGCTTGACCTGAGACATTTTATTTTTAGCCGATATTTCTTTAAATCAAATAAATTAAAATAAAATAAAATTTGTGAAGTCGATTTTTTGAAAATCGAGGATTTTTTGAAGCAAAATTGTTGATATTTTGAAGCAGTTTTTCGAGGGTTTCCTGAAGGAGAAATTGCGGGTGTATTGCAGTAGTTTTTTTGTTTTTCTGGGCGAGGTTTTTTTGGAGGTTTTTTGGATGAAAATCGCATCTTCAAAATCGTGGATTTCTTTGTTTTTGGGCGTCTTTTCCTCATGTTTTCTTCTGAGATCGTGCATTTCTATAACAGCCCAACCCGTACGTAAAATAAAAATTTCATAATTTACATCCTACAAGTAAGTAAATGTGTTAACATGACATTGCAATAAAATTTCTCCTTTTCTTTATTGATAATACATGAACAATTTGTCATATCAATTTACAATAAAGATTCCATTTTAATATAATAACTTCACAAGTACATGAAACAAGAATTTATATCTTAACTAACATAGCTCCAATGAGCTTTAGAACAAATAGTAGTAAGAAGGTCTAGGAGATCGTCCTTTCAAATCTTGGTACATTGGCTGCTTGCTGTGGAGGAGAAAAATCACTCGGGCACTTTTCCGCCAACCACAGACTTATAATGCGGTCCCCCCCATGCACCTATCCTTTGATAGATGGCCCTCCCTTCGAAGAAGAGATTGGTAGGGTATCCTTTAACGATTACCAACTGAGCATAGTGCTATTTCCTACACAATTAGAACCTTGCTAGTTCACAATCTTGAACTAGTATAAGGATCACAATGAACTGACAGTGTAGTCTCAACTAACTCACATCTAAGTGGAAGCTGTACATTTCACTACTTTGGCCAGAATATTCTCATTTAGTACTTCGAATGAAGATCATCTATCATAAACACTACTTAGGGCCGATTTGACTTAAGGCTATGTAATGTCCCCTTCTCAAACCTGATCTTTCAGTGACCGTTGGCCTTTTCTTTGGGAACCCGAAGGCTAGTCGGAAGATAAATTAGGGTTTCCTAATTTTGAGGAGGTCATTGCTCGGAGATGATAGTTTTAATGGCGGATTCCTTCGGGTTTTCAGAGGGCTTCGCAGTGGTATGTTCGTCTCAGCATTCAGAGTACTTTTGGAATTTACTATTTTTAGTAAATTCTATTTTTGGCAGCTTCCAGTTGAGCTCAGGTTGGTTGACTTCCGGTTTCAGATTTGATCAGTTGACTTCATCAGTTTTGGCTTCAGGGCACTCTCGGAGAAATAAGTTAAGTCATTCAGATTAAAGTCACGTTTTAATTATTATATTTTAACGTTGACCTTGGCTTAGATTTAATGACTTAATGTTGTTTTTAAAAAGTGGGTTTTTGAGGGTGGCGCCCTCATTAAGAGATTATTTTAATTATTCCTAAAGTCAAAGCAATGTTATGAGAGGCGTAATTATCAAAGTGTGATATTCATTTAAAATATCATATCTTAAGCTTTGAAGAGAAAGTACGTCCATCCTTGAGGAGGTTGGATTTTGACCTAAAAGCAGATTTTAGGGTTTGAGAAGTCAACCGGAGAATTATAAAAAGGAGTCTTGGAGCATCATTTGCCATCTTTTATCTACAGGAATGTTATGCTGCCGGATTGGCTTTGGGATTGCTTCGAGGAATGAAGGCCTCCTAGCTTGGGCATTGCTTCTCGCTTGAAAGACAGCGACTAGTGGTGATTTAAGATAGATTTGTGAGTTTGCATTTAGTTTTGAGCATTGTTTCAGCTTGTGCATTATTAGATCTGTTTTGCATATTAGTGGGTTTCAGCATTTTGCATTTTAAGCTACAGCAGATCCGTGTTTTCATTTGTAAATCAGAAAACAAAAATAATCTCGTTCTGGGTATTGTGTCATTGCATCTTATTGGTAAGGGCGCCCCTTCATGAATATTTGCAGATTTTAATACGAAGCTTATGATTTTATAATGCAAATCCGTCATTCCTTGAAGGCCGAACTTTCTAGAGTGCATTGGGATTCGTGTCAGTAATTAATAACCATTTTTAGATGCCATTTCTTATTACTAAGTTAGGCGCCATCATTTTGAGGGTCTATTGCATCAGATTTGAGATCATTTGGGTGAGAAATGAGAGAGTTATGAGCATATGAGTAAATTCATAGGTTGCTGGTTTTATGACAAAAAGTGCAGATTTGTATGACAGTTTAAGAAATCTGCATCTTCCTTATCTGGTTGGTGTTGAGATTTCATTGTATACTTTGCAGAAGCTTCCTTGTTGAATGCATCATTTGAAAGAGCATCTTAAGTCTTGATATTGCAGGCAATGACATCTTTGTAAGCTAGCAGTAGTACTGACCAGTTGTTTTTATTATTGCTCATCGTTATTGTAATACTTATTCTTCCTTCAGTTCTCGTTGTAATAGATAAATCTTCGCCCTATGGTAGCTACTCTCCCATTCTGGGTTAGCAAGCACATTCTGGGTGTTGAGGAGTTTTCAGCTTTTAGCATTTAATTCAAGCTTTGCTTTCTGTAATCACTCCGTCATATGGTCGCCCCTCACTCCGCCTTGGATTGGGTAGCACATACTTGACGTTGAGTTCCTTTCTGTACTTAGAATAGAAGATCCTCTGACCAATGCTCGCCATCATCGGCGCCATTCTGGTTAGAGTTGCTTTCTTGCACGTTTTGGTTTTCTCCTCTAACCTTAACGGGTGCACTGCTTGTAATTTGTAAATTGAAAAACGAAAAAATTTGGCTCGGAATATTTCAGTGGTATCAGAGCCAAGATCCTGCCATCCTGTGCCCATCAGAGTTCACTTGACAGAGAAAGATGACTACAGAGAAGTCTCTACTTGAGTTAATGCATGATATATGTACGCTATTGAAGGATCTTGAGTTAAGGTGTGGAATCAGACAAATTTATGCTAAGTCTGAGAAGTCGGATTTGATTGGGGTTTCTAAAGAATGCCAGTTCAAGAGGAAATGTGAACACGAGGCTGACATACTCTACAGAGATTATTAGAGCATGACAGATGAGCTTAAGAGTGATGTTTCATTTGATGCCTTTTTGGATTGGGCGGTGATTTATCACCCTGGGAAGCGGGCTATGGTCAACTACATCAAGAAAATGATTAAGGAGGAAACAGAACATACCATGGTTGCAGGTGCAAGGAAGGAAGCAGAAGTGTCTGTTTGTGGTTTGCAGCCCACAAATGAACATGTCGAAGAGAAAAATCAGTCAACTAATATTGAAGAAAACACCAGCAAGGTGCACATGTCACCTCAAAATGATCGTAAGCTTGATATAGAAACCTTGACAGTTGAGGAATGTATGGGAGAGCCTCATAATACTTCCCTAGATTGGCATGTGACAACAAGTGATGATGTTGGTGATGAGTCTAAGGAGTTCATGCGAGATCATACGGAAGATTTGATGAGGAAGGATTTTCCTCGTGTTGCTGTCTTAACTTCCCAAGAAGTCTCACATAAAAAAATCAGCAACATACTCTCTCATGAGGGTTCCATAGAAGATAATAAAGATGAAGTTTTTCAAACAACAAACATTGAAGATTCTTCAGTTCATTTCGGGGGTGACATTGTTGGTCTTGGGATTGATCAGCAAATTGAGCCATTGGAGGGAAATTTTTTTGATGATTTCAGCTTAAGTGAATTGGGACTTGACTTATTCAAAGAGTCATCACTACAAAGGGAGCATGATAAGTTTTTTCCAGTTGATCATCTTAATCAGCCCACTAGCATTTGGGATCCGGGTGTGTTGGCATCAAGTTATGTTAAAGAACCTGTGTGGGATAAGTTTCCCTTTGATCCTGATGAAGAACAAGGACCAGGTTGCACAGTAGACTATGAGGTGGCCCTTGGAGGAGTAGTTGTCTTTGAAGAAGAAGATTGTTCCACAAAATTCCATAATGATCTCTTTGGAATGGTTGCAGCCACTAAAGAGGAATTTGTGGTTACAGAAACTTTCCGAACAGCGGACAAATATGACTCCTTGAGCAGGTTGGATGATGGTCTAATGTTTGATCAAGGAGGCAGTGATGAAAAAGAAGAGCTAGAAGACCATATGGCTCTTGAAGATGGAGAGTTTGAAAGTGTTACTAAACACAAATCAGATTTATCAATGCACGAAGCTGATTGCAAGCAATGGGTTGAAGAATTTGTGGAGTATGATGCTTTTTATGATGATGAGCATTCTCTGCTAGTTGGTGGTGAAGTACAAGAATGTTGGAGTAGCAAAGAGGGCAGCAAAGGCAAGGAACGAAGTTCTGATTTTTAGTTGCAGCCTATCAGCTGTTCACCGTCTTTGCATGTTCATGAGTGGGAAGATCAATGCAAGGTATCTTTTGGAAAAGAAGTACAAGCGCTATCCCTATTTGATCGCACACACAATTTGGTTGATGATCTCTATTGGAAGGCTCAGTCTGAAGAGAGACGAAGTGGAGTTAAGGATGAAGTTGCTCTTCCTAACTTGAAACTTATCAGAGGCTCTTTGGAGACATTGAAATCAGCATACATACACTTGATGGAAGATCAAGATCATGCCGTTGAATCTGCAAAGAAGGCCTTCATTGTTTTCGAAGAAAGGGAGAGTATGGTTGAAGAGCTCACCTTGGAGCTTAAATCAACAGAGGACAAGTTGAAAGAAACTCAGTTGGCTCTAAGAAAGGTTGAAGACCAGTTTGCAGATTTCAAACTTTTCAAGGAGCAAGAGGATGCAAGAAGAGCTGGAGAAATCAAGCAAGTAATTGATGAGATTGATAGTCGTCAAGAGGAGTTTGATCTTGAAGGTTCCACAAGAAAATCAAAGGTTGCATGTGCAGACTTGGAACAGCAAGATGAAAGGATTGACTTTCAAGTTTATGACAATCCTCTTTTTCAAGAAGGTGATGAGAAAAGTTATGATAATCCTCTCTATGAAGTAGAGGATGAAATGGAGAATGAAATTGATTCTGGTTTCCAGTGCTTGGATGCTTCAATATCACTCCATGAGGATGTGCCACGTATGTTGAGAAGTAATGGATGCATAAGTGGCTTTGAGGATGAAGGTTCTACATGGGAGGTGACGAAGCAAGGTAATTTCAACATCTATGACATCAAGGTGTTGAAGAGACAAGTCTTGGTAGCTGTTGGTAACTTCATCACAGCAGCAACGAGTGAAGATTTCAGACCTACTACTCAGGAGGAATGGGAAAAAGGTGAACTAGACTTTGGTAGTTGCACTCTTGAAAATCCATCCCTTGGGTGGAATGATGTTTGGAATCACATTGATCAGTTTTGGGAGCTGAATTTGAAGCCACTTTATGTTTCATACTCCCTTAAGGTGGAAGCTTTCATGGTTAAGCTTCAAGGATTTACTAGATGGGGCATCAGTTTCGTGAGAAGGCACGTGGTTCTCACTAGCACTTGGGAATGTGTAGAGATTTCCTTGCAGTGTGTTGAAAATCACTTTCAGTTGGGTATCCATGCTTGGGATTCTCAACTCGGGTTGTTAGAGTTTATTACTTATGGAAAGGACTCTTGGAGGGATAAGGAACAAATTTCCAGACTTGATGTTGTTCCCTTCATTTCCAGCTACTTGATGGTTCCGTTTGTTCATCCACAAATGGATTGGAGAGAAATTTTGAATATGGGTTGGCAAGATCAACGATCGGTAGTTCTTGGAAGTGACTTTCAGCTCAGACAAGGGCAGATTTTGAGACACGAGTTTGCTGGTTGGAGGCAGACCAGCCACTTTACTTATGGAGTTACTTTCATTCAGGAGAGTTGGTACCTCACTCCTGATCAAAGAAGTGGTAGTTTCCTGATGGAGATGGCTTTAGCGTGTTTTTCAGCCACTTTGGAGGTTTGTAATGCAAATTCTGATGGTTTATTTTCATTATTGGTTCATGACAATGAGCTACCCCATACTTTAAATCTATATTTTGAGACTCTTGGGGTTGGAATTGTGAAAAAAAATTTCAGACTTCATAGTTGTGCCATGATAATTCAGTTGAGGCATAAGGAATTCATGTGGAGTCCTGAGTTTGAATTTGTTGAGCTTTTGCAAAGGATTGCCTTCCTCTTTGCAAAAAGATTTGAAGATGTCACATTTGCAGTCATGTTTCCGTTTGTTATCATGTGGAGGTATGCTGAAGAGTTCAAGTTTGATTTGAGTAGACTATCTTTCCTATTGCTTAGAATTCTGATTGACAGTAGTATGGTTGATACTGTTAATTCGGGGCATCGTGGACATGAGATGTTGCATGATTTTGATTTCCCTCCTTTAAGATCTTCCAGTTTGAGTATCATAGATGGTAACACTTTGGAGTTACAAGGGGAGTCAGTGCAGCATTGGCATGATATTTTCATGGATGTGATCAGAGTGGTGCAGCATCGGCATGGTGGGTTTTTCCTGAGACGCATTTGGGAACCAGGGATCATACTTGTTGCGTATGGATTAGTTTTCAAATTTCTGGAGTTGTGGTGGTATTGCTTGAGGACAAGCAATTTTGGGAAGGGCGGATTGTAATGTCCCCTTCTCAAAACTGATCTTTCCAGTGACCGTTGGCCCTTTCCTTGGGAACCCGAAGGCTAGACGGAAGATAAATTAGGGTTTCCTATTTTTGAGGAGGTCATTACTTTCGAGGAGATGATAGTTTTAATAAACGGATTCAACCACGGGTTCCAGGAGGGGCCCATGATGGTATGTTAGATCTCGGCATTGAGGTACTTTTTGGAATTTACTATTTTTAGTAAATTTCTATTTTAACGCTCAGTTGAGCTTTCGGGTTGGTTGACTTCGGGTTTTGATTTGATGGAGTTGACTTCATCGGTTTTTGGCGAGGGCACTCGGAGAAATAAGTTAAAGTCATTGATTAAAGTCCGCGTTTTAATTATTATGTTTAGATTGACCTTGGCTTAGATTTAATGACTTAATGTTGTTTTTAAAAGTGGAGTTTTGAGGGAATTGCGCCCTCATTAAGAATTATTTTTAATTATTCTAAAGTCAAAGCAATATTGTAAAGGAGGCGTAATTATCAAAGTGTGATATTCATTTAAAATATCATATCTTAAGCTTTGAAGAAATGCGATCCATCCTTGAGGAGGTTGGATTTTGACCCTAAAGAAAGCAGATTTTTTGGGGTTTGAAGTCAACCCAGGAGAATTATAAAAAGGAGTCTTGGAGCATCATTTGCCATCTTTTTATCACAGGGAATGTTATCTTCTTTGGATTGGCTTTGGGATTAGCCGAGGAATGAAAGGCCTCTAGCTTGGGCATTGCTTCGCTTGAAGACAGCGACTGAGTGGTGATTTAGATAGATTTGTGAGTTTGCATTTAGTTTTGAGCATTGTTTTAGCTTGTGCATTATTAGATTTGTTTTGCATATTAGTGGGTTTCAGCATTTTGCATTTTAAGCTACAGCAGATCCGTGTTTTCATTTGTAAATCAGAAAACAAAAATAATCTCGTTCTGGGTATTGTGTCATTGCATCTTATTGGTAAGGGCGCCCCTTCATGAATATTTGCAGATTTTAATACGAAGCTTATGATTTTATAATGCAAATCCGTCATTCCTTGAAGGCCAAACTTTCTAGAGTGCATTGGTATTCGTGTCAGTAATTAATAACCATTTTTAGATGCCATTTCTTATTACTAAGTTAGGCGCCATCATTTTGAGGGTCTATTGCATTAGATTTGAGATCATTTGGGTGAGAAATGAGAGAGTTATGAGCATATGAGTAAATTCATAGGTTGCTGGTTTTATGACAAAAAGTGCACATTTGTATGACAATTTAAGAAATCTGCACCTTCCTTATCTGGTTGGTGTTGAGATTTCATTGTATACTTTGCAGAAACTTCCTTGTTGAATGCATCATTTGAAAGAGCACCTTAAGTCTTGATATTGCAGGCAATGACATCTTTGTAAGCTGGCAGTAGTACTGACCAGTTGTTCTTATTATTGCTCATCGTTATTGTAATACTTATTCTTCCTTCAGTTCTTGTTGTAATAGATAAATCTCCGCCCTATGGTAGCTACTCTCCCATTCTGGGTTAGCAAGCACATTCTGGGTGTTGAGTGTTTTCAGCTTTCAGCATTTCTCTTTCAAGCATTGTTATTGTAATCACTCTGTCATATGGTCGCCCCTCACTCCGCATTGGATTGGGTATACATGCCAGCGTTGAGTCCCCTTTTATTACCAGAATAGAAGATCGCTGACCAATGCTGCGCCATCGCCGAAACCGTGCAGTTAGAGTTGCTTTCTTGCGATTTTGGTTTCTCCTCTAACCTTAACGGGTTACGCGCTTGTAATTTGTAAATTGAAAGCGAAAAATTTGGCACCGAATATTTCGGGGCTATCTTACACTATGCATAGGTTTAGTCCTTCATTGGATTATCTATCTGTCATATCCCCAAGATGAAACCTAAAATTTTTTCACATTAACATGAATATATTATAAAGTTATTTTAATTTATGCATCACATAACATTAAAAGAAAACTATTTATTTATGTAAAATAAAATAATAATATTTTGATAGCTTTAAATTGCAACTTCCTCATAAGAGTATAATTTAAGCAATATAAAGATTTAATACTAATATTAAAAAGAAATTAAGGAAAGAGAACAAAGCGTGGAAAGGGATTAAAATGCAATTTTCCCGCATTAAAATTAACATTGAAGCAACGCATTGTTTACAAGGGTCGTCTCCCTGTGGCAAACAACATACCCGTCGAAGGGCATCAACAGGTATAAGTTTTGACCGATGGAGAGTGGAGACGGGCATTAGAAAGGAGAAGAGCAGAAAGCGTCAGGAAAGAAGGCGGCCATTGAACATAACAGGTGAGTAATCTCACTTAGCTTTCATGCGTGATTTCTTACCTTAGATATTTACACATTGTAGAAATTATGGGTGATTTTGTTAAAGCATTTTATGATTTCGTTTTGAGTTAAGACACCCCACAGAATACATTAGCCATTATTATGAATATCATATTTGAGATGCTTGGATTCTTAGAACCATCCACAGCATGAATAGAAGTGCGGTTGGCAAGTGATTTAGTGCAGGGTATACCCGAGGGAAAGTATGGAGTCTCTGCCCTCTTAAAGGGGAATGCCATAGCCACATTGAACTATAATTATTTGAAACAAAACAACTGTTAGAAGTCTATGACTATGGTACATTGCCTGTATAATGGGAAGCTGAAGATCGCGTCTGGATATCTGGAAATTACTTAGACTTGAATTTCATTAGGTTTACATTGTATTATCATGAATGAGATCCTGAATTTTCAATATGAATATAATTGTTATTACTGTCTGTTATTATTTCATTTATGTGCAGTAGGAAAATAATTATAGAAATTGAATATTGCTCAAACTCTGAGTAGCATCTCGGTTTATTCTCATTTCAAAGTTTTTGTATAAAAAAAATATTATTTCTTTTCAAGGATAAGCAAACTGGATACATATTAATGCTTGCAAATAAACTGCCTGTTCTGAGCATGTTATCCTATCAGGAGAGTTGAATCATGCCCTAAGTAGATTGCCTAAAAACCCCATCTACAGCCCCTTAGGCCCAATCAAGAGATTGGGCCCTTCAGCCCCTTAGGCCCTTGATTCGGGATTGAGTTGTAAGGTTGGGGGTCTCACCTAGGCTACAGCCCCTTAGGCCCTGGAATAGGGATTGGGCATTTAGGAGGTGATAGGCCTTAGGCTACTTAGGTGTGTCATGGTTTCTTTCCCCTGATAAGATGCATGACTCCCTTATTGTATTCTTATTTCCTGCAGAATGTGATTATATCTGTTGTTTGGAAATTAGACATTAAAGCTAACTCTCAGACATTTGGACTTGTAAATAAAAATTGAATACAGATTACAAATATTGAACAGACTTTTGGAGTGGAATAGGACGTTTAAGCCTTACTTTTTCCAGCTTCTTCCGGCCCTGACAGGTAAGGACTTTTACAGTGGTATCAGAGCACCTTTCCTGCCATCCCGTGGGAAACTATGAAAACCTACCATAGGAGAGGCTCTAGGAACAACCTTGAGAACAATGGCGGTGGGGATGACTTTATGGGTAACCCCCTAAGGGACGAGCTTAGAATTTTTATGGAAAATAATGAAAAGAAAACCCAAGCCCTATTGGAGCAAAATGAAAAAAACAGCCAAGCTTTGCTTCAAGCCCTACAAAATTTGAGTAGTTGTAATAATAGAGAAGCAAACTCTAACCATTCTGAAAAGAATCTGTTCACCCCTTCACGGGACTTGAGCTCTAGACCCACTCGACCCCCTTTCTTGCAAAATGAAGAAGATCATAACCCTAAACCCCCCGTTGAGGATCTGAGGGAGCCCGAGATGAGTGGAAACCTACATAGATTGTAATGTCCCCTTCTCATGGGTGATGACATTGGCATTCTTAGGTCTATTCCGGAACCATTATTTGGAATGAGGTGGAAATTAGGGTTTCTTGGGCTTGGCTTTTGTAGCATTTCATTTTATTTACTATTTTTAGTAAATGTTGGTTGTGGCAGTATGCAGTTGGTTGTCTTCAGTCTTCTCTTCAGTGAGCATTTTATTGGATGTTTCAATATCTTCTTCTCAAGCCTTTATTGTTGAAATTTACTAAGTATTGGCATAAGTGTTATATTTTTCAATTGACCCCCTTGGCCTAAGGATACAACTTGCAAGTTGTTTTAAAAAGGGGACTTGAAGGGTACGCCTTGTCATAAGGTGATATTAATATTTTATATTTTTGAAATTATGCTTGGAGGAAAGTGGACGCCACTTTATGCGGAATATATTTTTATGAAATTTGGAAATAAGGAGAATTCAAATGGTTGTCTTTTGGCGTGCCAATTGAGGAAGTTGAAAAGTTTCTCATTTCTTATAAAATGAAGACATGACTCCAGCATTTGATATCCATCAATTACCTTATTGTTATGCTGTCAAAATGACTATGGACATTTTGCTATTGCTTCGAGGATGCTACCTCCTAGCCCATTCCCAATTTCGTGTTTGAAATACAACACCCTAGGTGGGAATATTGCTTCTCACATCAGACTAGCGATTGAACAATAAAGATTGAAATTTGGTGAAATCTGATTTTGAAGTTCTGGTTTTACTTTCTGACTGAAGTACATTTTACATTAAATATCTTAATTGATTTTATTTGGTTAAGGTGTTTGGGCAATCTACTTACATTGTTGGAGGCGCCAACTACAAAATCAGATTTTATTTTAGAAGTATTCAATTTTATATTGCAAAGTCGATTTTCCTCAAGGGCCGTACCATTTAATGCTGTCTTGGGATTCGTGCCAAATAAAGTAGAGACTTTGATTGCTGTTTCTGGATTCTATCTTGGGCGCCAGACTTGTAAGGTGCTTTTGCAATTCGTTTCACGCCATTCGGATAAGAAATAAGTGAGTTATGAATGTTTTTCTGTTTTCCAGTTTGCTGTTGTAAATTTCCAGAACTCAGGAATTTGCATCAGATTTATCAGTTTCCAGTTTAATCTCCATTTCAGTTATTGACTTGAACTTGTTATAAATTCATTCTTATATCTACATTTCCACTTCTCTATCATTGTAACTCATTTAATTGCAGTCTTGTTGAGATTGTAAGGTTCTGATTAGTAGTACTAATCTAACCATTTGTATTGCTGCAACTATTTGATTTGTATCTCATTAAAGTCCCCTGGATGGTTTACCGCCAGTGTGGTTAAATTGTTTGTAAATCTTGTACCCACTTAAGTGGTGAATCCCCACAGTTCTGTGGATGCCCGCCGCAGCGGATGAATTGCTTTAATTTGTAATCTTTTCCCCCCCACTGTTTGGTGGTGAATTGAACACCAAGTTTATAAAGCTGTGGGTTTGTTGAACAGGACTACCGTGTATGCCGGCACCTAAGCCCTGTTGGGATCTTGAGTACACATTCTTGGCGATTGAGTAGTTCTTCTATTCCAATTCAGTTTCTTCAGTTAAAGCTTCAGCATCTTCCATTCAAGTTCAGATTTTAATTTGAGGCTAACGCTAATCATATCATCTACTGCTGGTTATTTTGTGAAAAAAAAAAAAAAAATTGGTTAGCATATTTGATGGTGTCGGAAGCGAAGATTTTGCCATCTGGCTGATTGCGGTAGTAATAATGATGGGTAGCCGAGACACAAAGACCCTTACACTAGAAGTCAGGCCAGAAATCAGCATCAGTTTCCGCCCGTTCCAGAGGCAGATACCTTCTCAGAAGTTCTAAGAGACCTTGGTAAAACAGTGGAAGGTTCAGATAATTCAGTGGAAGTGGTTGATCACACAACTGTAATAATGTCAGATTCAGTAAGAAGAGATAATGAAGAAAGGGATAGAGTGGAGAAGAAGTTTGACGGGATGATAGACATGATGTCCCGTTTATTATCCAAGTTGGATCAGCAAGCAGCTCAGAGTATTATTCAGCCCCAAAATAACTCAAGTGGAGAAAGTAGTGGAGTTAATGGAAATAATAATAGTGGCAGTCCTGAGGTGAATACTAGAGACAGAATTGTGGGTCAGCATATTACAATTCATAGTGGGTCATCCTCTAGACCCCTCTTTCCTGTTTTCACTGGGGAAGAGCAACAACAGTTGAAGGCTACTCCAAACAACATTGATGCTTTCGTCGAAGCCTATATGGAGTATGTTTCTTTACCTCTTGATTTGAGGGGTACTTGGACCTTTGATCAATACATGAATCAAAGGAGTTGGAGAAATGGTGGAAGGAATGATCAACGTCCTCCTGCAGCCCCTAGAAATGATTTCTACCAAGCATTGGGAAAGATCACTATGGAACATTTTGATGGTAGTAATAAGTGTACAGCCAGGTCATGGGTACAAAAGTTAGATAACTACCTCTCCCTTAGACCTATGCCGGAGAAGATGCTATCAAATTTGCTACCTTGCACTTAGATGGCATAGCTCATGAATGGTGGACTCATGGTTTGGTCACTCTTGGCCATAACCTAGTTCGCACATATGGAGAATTTACCAATAAGCTGATTGATCCAGAATTGAGATTTAGAGAATTGGCACAATTGAGACAGCAAGGATCTTTAGAGAGCTATGTGGCTGATTTTCAGAGGTTGTCAGTAATGGTGCCAAACATTACTGAAAGAAGACTTAATAGTCCTTTGTGAAGGTTTAATGGAGCCATTGAAGGGGTTAGGTCAAAAGCATTTGATCCTCCAACATTGAATGGGCTTCCTTATCCAAAGAAGCTAGGAGCATGGAATTAAGCGACCCAAGACCCACAAGTTTCACTCAAAACATTCAGCCATAAGAAGGATAAAAGGCCATCTTAAAATCTGCCAAGAAGTTTCCACAAGGCTGTCAGAAGAGCTCAAGAACAGCTTAGAAGGATGGAGTTTGCTTCACTTGTCGTGAGCCTTTGGTGAAAGGCCACCGTTGCTATGGAAGAGGCAAAGTAGTTCAAATGGAGGGCTATTCTGATTATGGATCAGAATCTGATTCGTCTGATCAGCAATACGAATCAGCAAGTAGTGAAGGTGAAGAAGTTCATGAAGACAAGTCCGAAGAGGTTGGAGATGGTAGTGCTTTTGCACAACTATCTAGTTTTCAAAAGAATGAATCTTTCAGGGTTCATGGAGTGGTAAATTCACAAAGGATAGTTGCTCTAATAGATACCAGAGCAACTCACAATTTTATTGATGAAGGGCTAGTTGCTAGAAAAGGTTTAAAGACTGAAGATTTTGATGGTTTCAAAGTAATGGTTGCTGATGGTTTCACTATGTCTTGCACAAGGAGAATTCCTAATCTATCTTTGCAATTAGGGAATCATGAAATTAAGGATGATTTTTATGTGGTGGGTATAGGAGAAACTGATGTTGTGTTGGGCATACAATGGCTCGCGATCTCTTGGTGAGATCATTGAATTACAAACCATGGAGCTGAAATTTCCAGTCTAATAGAAGGAAGGTTGTTTTAAGAGGGATGTCAAATGGAGGCCCTCAAATTGTGTCTTTGAAGAGGATGGAAAGGCTGATCTGCCACGATCAGGTTGAATGGGCTACTGAATGTATGGTTCTACCAGCTGATCTGGTAGAGGAGAAAAGGCAATATCATCCTGATATTCAAGCCTTACTTTCAAGAAAAGTAAAATCTTTGGAAGCTTACCTCTGGAAGACCTCTTGAAAGAGGTTTTGAGCATGTGATTGAATTAGAAGATGGAGCGAAACCGGTCATCACCACACCATACCGTTACCCAAAGAAACAGAAGGATGAGATCGAAAAGACCATCAAGGAGCTTTTGGAGATGGTGTTCATTCGACCAAGCAAAGAGTCCATTTGCCTCGTGATGAGTGCTGGTCAAAGAAAGATGGTACAATCGTGTGTGTGTTATTCTCAGCGCATTAAATCGAAAACCATCAAGAATAGATATCCTATCCCACCAGGATTGATGAGCTCATTGATGACTCCATGGGAGACAATCATTCTTCTCAAAGTTCTTAGGATTCGGGGATATCACCAAATCAGAATGAGGGAGGATATAGAAAAGACAGCGTTTAGATGCCACTTTGGGCATTTTGAATTTCTTGTCATGCCTTTTGGTTTGACAAATGCACCAGCCACATTCCAATCTTGTATGAACAAGATTTTTAGACAGCCGATTGAGGAAGTTTGTGCTCATCTTCTTGACGATATTCTCATATTGATGAAGTCTTGGGAAGAGCACCTTAAGCATTTGGAAGAAGTGCTTACCATTTTAGAGGCGGAATGTCTATTCGCTAAAGAGTCAAAGTGTGAGTTTGGGATGACAAAACTCTTGTATTTTGGCCACATTATCAGTTCAAAGGGTGTGAAAGTTGATCCAGAAAAGATAAGAGCCATTCTTGATTGGCCAACTCCTAGAACTATTTCTCATTTTGAGAGGTTTTAGAGGTTATGTGGATTCTATAGAAGATTTGTAAAGGTTGAGAAATTCAATCAAAGGCGCACCTTTGTGAATCTTACAAAGAAAAGACTTTCTTTGGACTAAGCAAGCACAAGAGGTTTTTGATAAGTTTAAACAAATCATGAGTTAAATTGTCCGGTATTGGCACTTCAGTTTCTCAAAACCTTTTTGAATTGTGTGATGCTTAGGAGGAGAAGGAGTTGGAGGCATCCTAATGGAACAAACATCCTATTTGTCTTGAGTAGAAAGTTGAGAGGGCAGAAAAAACTTACTCTGGTATGACAAAGAGATACTTGCTATCATGTGCATGCTTTGTCTAAATTCCGTCAATACTTGGTGGAAAGTAAATTTGTTGTTAAGACTGACCACAATAGTCTTAAACATTTCATGCGCCAAAAGGAATTGAATGAAAGGCAACAAAAGTGGGTAAGTAAACTCCAAGCATATGACTTTGACATTGAATATGTCAAAGGAAAAAATAATATAGTGGCTGATGCTCTTTCAAGAAGGCCTCATTTGCAGTCAATTTGTGAGTTATCAGCAGATTGGAAGGAATTAATTGCTGCTGATTATGTTAAAAATCAGTTTACAACCAGCTTGTTAGAAGGTCATTT
Organism: Sequoia sempervirens; assembly: GCA_007258455.2. Classification (NCBI taxonomy): domain Eukaryota; kingdom Viridiplantae; phylum Streptophyta; class Pinopsida; order Cupressales; family Cupressaceae; genus Sequoia; species Sequoia sempervirens. The sequence goes on along the minus strand of VDFB02274216.1, from coordinate 62,208 downwards.
GGTTGATGAAAGGTATAAGTTGGTTGATGGATTAATTTATTATAAAGATAGAATCTTTTTAGTGCAAGAAGCTAAGCTTAAAAAGAAGATTCTACAATCTTTTCATAATGTTCCCCTTGCTGGTCATCAAGGGATTTTCAAGGCTTATAAGCAGATTCGTGAAAGATTCACTTGGAAAGGTTTGAAAGATGAAGTCTTGAATTACATTAGAGAGTGTCCTACTTGTCAAAGGAATAAAAATGAACACTCTTTTCCTGCTGGTTTACTTCAGCCCTTGCCTATTCCCAATCAGAAGTGGGAAAGTATTGCCATGGATTTTATCACGGGGTTGCCCAAGGTGCAAGGACGTGACTGTATATTTGTTGTGGTTGATAGACTAACAAAATTTGCTCATTTCTTTGCTATTACCACTTCATTTTACAGCAGCTCAAATTAGGTAGAGTTGTTTTAGAGGTGTTCGTTTGCATGGGTTGCCTAAAACTATTGTCAGTGATAGGGACAGCAAGTTCCTAAGTGTTTTTTGGCAGGAGATCTTCAGATTGAGTGGGACAGTGCTTACTCCAAGCACTAGTTATCACCCACAAACAGATGGGCAGTCAGAAATTGTTAACAAGTGGTTAGAGGGCTACCTAAGGAACTATGTTTCAGGACAGCAGCGAGCTTGGATCAAATGGCTTCATTTAGGAGAGTATTGTTACAACTCTTCTTATCACATGTCAATTAAGATGTCTCCTTTTAAGGCTCTTTATGGTTATGAGGCTAATAATTTTGTTGATTTAGTGTTTGGTGATAGTAGAGCTCCACAAGCACTGGATATGTTACAACAAAGCCAAGACATCTTGAAATCTCTTAAGGAAAATCTGCAAGAAGCTCAAAATCAGCAGAAGTTATACGCTGATCAGCAGCGTGTTGAAAGGTCTTTTGAAGTTGGGGACATGGTCTATTTGAGGCTTCAGCCATACAGACAATCTTCTCTTAAGAAGAGTGGTCTTGAGAAAAGTTAAAAGCCAGCTTTTATGGTCCTTTCAAAATCCACCAAAGGATTGGTGAAGTTGCTTATGAGTTGGAACTGGCCGAAAGCAAAATACATAATGTTTTTCATGTGTCTTGCCTCAAGAAGGCAATTGGACACAATGTGGTGGCTACATCAAAATTACCTCCATTGGATGAGGAAGGTCATTTAGTGTTGATTTCAGAAGAGATCCTTGACACTAGAGAACGTTCTTTGAGAAGTAGGACAATCAAAGAATATTTGGTTAGATGGAGGAATTTTCCTATTGAAGATGCTACATGGGAAGGTGAACAGATTTTGTTGCATCCATCTTTGCAGTTGCTTGGGGACAAGCAAATTCGAGGAGGGCGGACTGTAATGTCCCCTTCTCATCAGTGATCAGCTTTGCAGTTCTTCAGTATATTCCAGAACCCGTAGACTGGAATGAGGTGAAAATTAGGGTTTTTTGGGCTTGGTTTTTTTGTGGCATTCATATTATTTACTATTTTTAGTAAATGATGGTTGTGTGATATCACGGTTAGTTTGTCTTAGGTCTTCTCTTGGTGAGCATATTGTGGATTTGTTTCAATATCTTCCTCTCAACTTAATTTATTTAGAAATCTACTAAAGTATTGGCACTTAAAGTGTTATAATTTTCAATTGACCCCTTGGCCTAAGGATACAACTTGCAAGTTGTTTTAAAAAGGGGACTTGAAGGGTACGCCTTGTCATAAGGAGATATTAATATTTTATATTTTTGAAGTTATGCTTGGAGGAAAAACGGACGCCACTTTATGAGGAATATTATTTTATGAAATTTGAAAATGAGGAGAATTCAAATAGTTGTCTGTTGGCGTACCATTGAGGAAGTTGAAGAGTTTCTCAATTCTTATAAAATGAAGACATGACTCCAGCATTTGTTATCCATCAATTACCTTACTGTTATGCTGTCAAAATGACTATGGACATTTTGCTATTGCTTCGAGGATGCTACCTCCTAGCCCCTTCCCAATTTCGTGTTTGAAATATAACACCTAGTTGGAATGCTTCTACATCAGGACTAGCAGTTGAGCAATAAAGATTAGAGAAATTTGGTGGAAATCTGAGTTTAAAGTTCACGGTTTTCTGACTGGAAGGCTGTTTTGTTAAATATCTTCGGAGTGATTTTTATTTGGTTCTGGGTGTTTGAGCAATCTACTTGTTGACTGGAGGCGCCAACTTCCACCAAAAATCAGATTTTATTTTGAAGTATTCAATTTTATATTGCAAAGTCGATTTTTCTCAAGGGCCGTACCATTTAATGCTGTCTTGGGATTCGTGCCAAAAAAGGTAGAGACTTTGTTTGCTGTTTCTGGATTCTATCTTGGGCGCCAGACTTGTGAGGTGCTTTTGCAATTCGTTTCACGCCATTCGGAGAAGAAATAAGTGAGTTATGAATGTTTTTCTGTTTTCCGGTTTGCTGTTGCTTGTAAATTTCCAAATTCGGGAATTTGCATCAGATTTATCAGTTTCCAGTTTAATCTCCATTTCAGTCATTGGAAAGCAAAGAACACTGTTATAAATTCATTCTTATTTCTACATTTCACTTCTCTATCATTGTAACTCATTTAATTGCAGTCTTGTTGAAATTGTAAGGTTCTGATTAGTAGTACTAATCTAACCATTTGTATTGCTGCAACTATTTGATTTGTATCTCATTAAAGTCCCCTGGATGTTTTACCGCCAGTGTGGTTAAATTGTTTGTAAATCTTGTACCCACTTGAGTGGTGAATCCCCACAGTTCTGTGGATGCCCGCCGCAGCGGATGAATTGCTTTAATTTGTAATCTTTTCCCCCCACTGTTTGGTGGTAGCGTGGAATTGTTTTCTCATGGCTGGTTATCCGCCTAATAGTTCTTAATTTCAATTTCTAGACTCCGTCATATGTTAGCACCTCGCCCTCAGTGGGATCTTGAGTGCACATTCTTGACGTTGAGTAGTTCTTCTATTCCAATTCAGTTTCTTCAGTTCAAGCTTCAGCATCTTCCATTCAAGTTCAGATTTTATTTGAGGCTAACGCTAATCATATCATCTACTGGATTTATTTTGTGTTTTCCTTGAAAAAATTGGTTAGCATATTTCATAGATTAGAACCTAAAAGAAGGGAACTAGTATCTTTTAAAGACTATTGTAAGGCCAAACAAAGAAATATTCCAAAAAGGGTGGAGAGGAACCCAGTTGATAATCTCAAGAATAGAGTAAGCAAATTAACTCTTCCCAACTTTAATGGTGAAGATAAGTCCACTGCCCAATCATGGGTTAAAAAATTAGATACTTATCTATCTGTTGTACCCCAAAATTAAAATTTTTGTTACACTTAGACATTTTGAAGAGATGAGTAAAAGTCTTGTTAAAACAGTTAAAAAAGGTCAAAATTTGGGTGTACACGTCTTGCATGAGGAGTTACAACGCAAAATTGTCAAAATCTGACGATCGACAAAACCCAGATCTTAGTTTTTCATCCCTAAATTTTAGGAAAACTGCTATTTTTAGAAAATTAATAAAATTAGTAACTTTTCTGGGTTTTTTTGGGTTTCTTTGGAAACGGATACTGGCAAAACTTTCTAAAAATAGAAGGTTGGTCCGACAGGGTCCAAACTGATTTTGATTGGCTCAAATTACGCCCATATCTGACTGGTGCAGTCAGATCTCATAAAGATCAGTTTTGCCCTAGTGGGTCTATTCTGCTTTTTCAGAAGCATATCTGGAACTCCGAGGTTATCAATGGAGGTCATTCGACTGCCAGGCGTCAAAGCCAACACTCGGGCATTCAACAAAAGGTGGATTCATGAAGCTGTAACGAAAAATGGAGAGTCAAAGTGAAAATGGTGAAAATTTTCTAACATTGATGACTGTGGGTGCCATTGGTGAGTTTGGGCGCCCATCTTTTTAGGGCATCAGATGACAAAATTAGGGTTTGTGTCTCCAGTCAAAGTTGCTCAATTCTCTGCTAGCTCCGCATCAAATTCAACGGTGTAATCAGGCGATCCAGTCATCCAGAATTCGAAGCTGAAAAGGGAGATTCCAAACTGATGTCAGAATGAGAATTTGAAAAAGATCAAAAATTGACTAAGTGTTGAGATTTTGGGCGCCCTTGGTCAAGAAGGGCGCCCAGCTTTTTGAAGGGCCTAATTCAGCCGTTAGGGTTCAAGAATATGCTTGATCTTTTTCAGTGTCCTGCCAGCTTTGCGATGCCTGTCTTTGTCAGCACGTTTGACTGTTCAATATCCAGCAAATTCAGTTCGAAGACGAAGGTACAGAATGAAGATTCAAACTCGAAGTTGAAAAAACAGATAAAATGGCCAAGTCTGGTGAGTTTGGGCACCCCAGGTGAAGAAGGGCGCCCAAGTTTTGAAGGTATCTAACAGAGGAATTTGTAGATGTCTATCTAATGTGGTCTCTTCACGATTGATCTAGCTTTTCGACGAGATACTCCGCACGTCAATCAAAGGTCGCAGTCGCCGGATACAAAGCGCCGAATGGAGGGTCCGACAAGAGCTGAATTTCAAATTTTAGAAGCAAACAGGAAAAAAATAAAAAAATCTAACTCTGGTGAAAGTGGGCGCCCCCAGTCGAGAAGGGCGCCCAAACTTTTAAGGGTCCAAAATTCACTTTTTAGCAAAATTCATCCCAGAAGACCCCTCCTAACTCTTCGTCAGCTTTGCGATGAGCATAATAGGCAGTCAATCCGACTTCCGGAGCTCCAAATTCAACGAGATCATCCGTAAAAGAGGAATTAATGAAGAAATTTAAGATCAGAAAAATGGCTAACATTGTGAAAGTTTAGAGCCCCTAGAAGGAAAAGGCTCCCATGAATTCGAAGGTCGAGATCAAGTTTTTAGCCAGAGACTCCTCCAGAACATCCTTCTCAGAATCGGTCTGGCTCTGCCATGAATCCTTCAGCTCGCCTATCGGATCAATCTGCAAACGGGAAATCGAAGGCGAAGGTGGAGGTCAAAATGAAGAAAAGTTGAAAATATCAAAAAATTGACTAACACTGCTTAAGGTGGGCGCCCCTGTTGAAGAAAGGCGCCCAACTTCTCATGCCTTAGAAAATTTTTCAAGATTTTCAAGAAGTTTCAAATTGCAAGTGAAGAAGGATAGAGTCCAAATACATTGAACTGAGGATTTAGGGTTTTTGAAATAAACACAAATGAAAGCAAAGCAAAAACAAAACCCTAGGTCTATTTAACATCATTCTTTCATGAAATTTTCATTATTTTTGCAGGTGGCAGTCAAAGGAGAAAGTTGGAGCAGCAAGTTTAAAGAAATTTTTCAAGATTCAAGAACATAGCTTGCTGATTTTTCATCAAAATTTTCAGACTAGCAACTTAAACCCTTGCTTTTTCAAGCTTTTTATTCCAGAAGATCAAATTTTTCAAAGAAAAGGCCAAGGTTTTCAGTTTTCAATCATCTGGGTCTTTTCACTTCAATCTTCTGAAGGAAATTTTCAAGAACTTCATCAAGTTGCAGCAGCTGCTTTTATTTTGCATGTCAGTGAAATCCTTAGTGTTTTCAGTTTTCAACCATCTGGGTCCTCTCAAATCAGTCTTCTGAAGAAAATTTCAAAACCTAGGGTTGGCTGCTTTTTCGATCAGTCATCAGGATTTTGCAAATCTAATCAACTGTGAACAAAACCCATATGCTAGTTTTTTTTGGGAAAAATTGAAGAAATTAGGATTTGCTGCTTTTTTAGGCAAAAGTCAAAATTTTCAAAAACAGATGATTTGGGTTGTCTTGCAACGAATCTTTGAGCAAAACCCATATCTCAGAAAAATTTCCAAAAAATTTCGTCCGTTGGAGCAAGAAAATCAGCGTTCTAAAAATAGAAATTGTTTAGAACTTGTCAGCACCTAGGCGAGTTTACAGTTGTTCTTCAAGTTTTCCAAAATAGAGTACACTCCCGATGTTTTCAAGACTAAATCAGCTCTTTATCATGACTACATCAAAACAGCTGAGACAAACTTGCATCATGTTAAGCCGGTGTTCGATCTACATGCTTTGGAGAACGCAGGCAACACTTCAGTAAGGAACCTGGGACATTCTGGACTCCTCGTAGCAGCGTCAATTCCTATATCAGTTTAGAGTCTTGAGTTCATAATCGCTTGCATTAAGCATTACAACCCGGCTACTAGGAAGATCCAGTTAGCAGATGGCAGATTGATTTGTAGTCTAAAGCCTGATATGTCGAGAAGTGTTTTTCCATTCCCCCATGGCCTTAAAGAGTTACTATCTCAAAGGGTGAATGTGAAAGGATATGGGACATGTTTCGGTGATATCAGCAAAGTTCGAGAAAGCGGCCAATGAGGTCGAAGATTTCCTGAGATCTCTTGCAGATGCTGAAGATGTCCTAGAAAAGCGGTGCATTGCTGTTGATGGCATAGATGCACCAAACTGGGACACAATCTCTAACTTCCTAGCGGATGTGGTTGAGCTTTAAAGTAGCTTTCTTCAAGAAGCTTTCTTTCTATTCTTGGAATAAATCTTATCCATTCTTTGAGGATAGAAAGAGGATAAATGTAATAGTTGGCGTTTCCCGCTTTTTATGCTTTCTTAGGGTTTTAGATGTTATCTTCTTTCTAGATTTAGTTATAAAGCTTGCTTGTTGAGCAAGCCCTAGATTGTGAAAGCAAGGAGGTTTTAGGGTTCCCTACTCCTTTGCTTGTCTATAAATAAGAGCCTTTGCTCATTAGTTTTTCTTAACCGTGCTAGTGAGAACAAAACGCTGAGCTTATTGTGCCTTCTATTTGTTACTCAAGTATTGTTCAATTGTGTTGTGATAGCAAATTGTTGAGCCTCTTTAGCCAACAAGGAGTTAGTGTGATTGCTGTTCTCTATTGTGTAAGAGCAAGATTGCAAGCCTCTTTAGCTGCAATTTCTTGTTCTAGGCATGTTAGAAGTGAGCTTTGTTCCAGAGATTTGAGTAATAAAATCATGAGCCTCTTTTGCCTTGATCCAAAATCTCAGATTTTCGTTATCTATGTTCTACTTTTATGATCTTTGATTTCAACTTACAGTGAAGTGTGTAGGTGTTTGTTGAGAGAGAGATTATTGAAGTATTTTTGTTAGAAAATCTACCTTGTTAATTTCTAGTTTCTCTTGCTCTGCTATTACTTGAGAAGCCAGAAACGTCTTTAGTTTAAGTTAGTCGTAGTTGAAGTCTTAGAACAGAAAATCCCAGCTGCGGCGTTTGTGTTTAATAAACCTTGTGCTCTAAGCTGATCAAAAAGATAGGCAACTTAGTTTAGTTTACTTTCTTTCAAACACCATCAGTAGGAGGGAGCTTCCCCTCCTAATTTGAAGAGCAGTTTATCTGTGCATAGTTGTCCATTTCAAATATGCATTCCAGAGGTGCAAATTTAAACGCCAACACTATCCCTTAGCCCGATGACAGAATCAAATGCAATCAAAATTTCCGTGTTACACCTAACCGGAATGGCCCATGATTGGTGGCACCATGGTCTCATAACCCAAGGACATCAGCAAGTCAAGACCTACAATGATTTTACTCAAAGGCTTATAAAAAGATTTGATCAAAAGCACTCAGAATGGTATTTTTGGGAACTCACTCAACTAAGATAACAAAGTACTATAGAAAACTATGCCAATGAGTTCCAAAAACTAGCAGTCATGATTCCCGAGATCTCCCAGGAAAGACTCACATATTTGTTCATTGAGGGACTAAAAGGATCGGTTAGGAGCATGGTGAGTGTTTTTGAACCCTCTTGCCTAGATGAAGCTATACAAAAGGCAATGAAGTATGAAGACAATTGGTTAAAGGACCAGCCCAAGAAGTTCACCTCATCCTCTAAACCTCATCATAGAGAAGGCAATAATCATAAGGAGGAAGGATCTAGAACTTGCCAATGGTGCAAGGGGAAGAGGTACAAGGACCATTGGTGTAGGAAAATGGAGGAGCTGAAGAGAAATGGACAATGTTTTAAATGTCAAGGGAAATGGGCGCAAGGTCACAGATGTGAGGGCAAGGCCCACCAACTCGAAGTATACTCGAATGATGAGTATCCCTACAAGAAGGCTAGAACTGAAGAAAGGAGTCAAGCAATGTTAGCCACTATTTCCCAAGCCTCTAAACATAGCCCATTCCACATCAAAAGTGCAATCTTGGGACAAAAAGTTATCACCCTAATTGATAGTGGGGCTTCGCATAACTTCATTGACCAAAGAATAGTGAACCAAAGGAAGTTAAGTACCCAGAGATTTGAAGGTTTTGAGGCAGCAACAACTACGGGTGCTAGGGTGCAATGCAATACATTAGTTCCCCAATTGAATGTTTACCTTGTAGACCACCTCATCATAGAAGACTTCTTTGTAGTTCCCCTAGATGCTGATATTATTTTAGGAACCCCATGGATTTACTCCTTAGGATGTTTTATGTTTGACCTTCCAAATCAAACCATCCGTTTCAAGCACCAAGGGAAAGAAGTTACTCTAAAAGGGTTACCAGATGGATCCCCAAAGGTGGTCTCTTGTAAAAGGATGGAGAGGATTTTCAGGTGAGGGCAAGGAGAATGGGCTGCCCAATGTATGATACTCAATAGGAACAACACACAAGGGAAAGCCATCTGCATTGAAAGCCAACCTATTCTCCAAAATTATGGAAAAGTGTTCGAAGAAATTCCACCTGGGTTACCACCAAAAAGAGGTTTTGAACACACTATTGAATTGGAAGAGGGGGCCAAACCAGTCATAACCACCCCTTATCGTCACCCCGATAAGTACAAAGAAGAAATTGAGAAAACCATTAAGGAACTACTGGACATGGGACACATTCAACCAAGCTCTAGTCCATTTGCATCCTTTGTGGTCCTCGTTAAGAAGAAAGATGGTACTTTCAGAATGTGCATAGATTATCTCGCTCTAAACAAAAAAACCATCAAAAACCGTTATCCCATTCCCCGAATTGATGAACTTATTGATGAACTCCACGGGGCAAGATACTTTTCCAAAATTGATCTTCGATCAGGTTATCTTCAAATAAGAATGAGGAAAGAAGATGTGCCAAAAACAGCCTTCCGGTGTGACTACGGGCATTTTGAGTTCCTAGTCATGCCCTTTGGACTTACAAATGCCCTAACCACCTTCCAGTCATGTATGAACCACATTTTCCGCAGACAACTCAGAAGGTTCCTCCTTATTTTCTTCGATGACATTCTTATATACAGTAAAACGTGGGAAGAACACCTTCAACACATTGAGGAGACCCTCAAAATCTTGGAGCAAGAATCTCTATATGCCAAAGCATCAAAATGTGAATTTGGCTTGGAGGAGATATTGTACTTAGGACATAAAATCAATGCCAAAGGGGTGAGCGTGGATGAAGAGAAAATTGTTGCCATCAAGGATTGACCCAAGCCCAAAACTCTCACTCAATTAAGAGGGTTTGTGGGATTATGTAGTTATTACAGGCGTTTTGTAAAAGGTTTCTCCAAAATTGCAGCGCCCCTCACAGACCTAACCAAAAAGGGTGCTTTCTCATGGAATGAGTTAGCCCAACAAGCCTTTCAGAAACTGAAAGAAGTTATGAGCTCTTGCCCCGTCTTGGCCATCCCCGATTTTACTTTACCTTTCAAACTCCAATGTGATGCATCAGGTGAAGGGATTGGTGCAGTCCTAATGCAAAATAAGCACCCTATAGCTTTTGAAAGCCGCAAGCTGACTCAAGTGGAAAGACTCTATCCCATTTATGATAAAGAAATGTTAGCTATAATGCATGCCTTGGCCAAATTCTGCCAATACTTTGTTTGCACAAAATTCCATGTAAAAACCGACCATAATAGCATGAGATATTTCATGCAGCAAAAGGATCTAAATGACCGTCAACAAAAATGGGTTAGCCATAAACAAGCCTATGATTTTGATATCGAATATGTAAAAGGGGCCAACAATGTAGTAGCGGATGCCTTATCAAGACAACCACACCTGAAGACTATATCCAGTGTAGTAGCAGATTGGAAGTATGACATCATTTCAGAATATGCCAAGGACCCCCAAGCCAATGAAATCTTGGAGGGAAATTTTCTCAATGAAGAATACAAGGTAGTTGAGGAAATCATCACTTACAAAGGCAGAATCTATTTAGTGCCCAACTCCAAGGTTAAAGAGAAGATACTTAAAGAATATCATGATAACCCACTAGTAGGTCACCAAGGATACTATAAGACATATAAGCAAGTGAGAGAGAAGTATTCATGGAAAGGACTCAAGAAGGATGTGCGGAATTATGTGCAAGAATGTATGATGTGCCAGAGGAACAAGACAGAGCAAAGCCACCTGGCGGGACTTTTGCAACCTTTACCCATTCCCAATCAGAAGTGGGAAAGCATCTCAATGGACTTTATTACAGGGTTGCCCAGAACTCAAGGAAAAGACTATTTATATGTGGTGGTCGATAGATTCACCAAATATGCTCACTTCTTTGCCATATCAGTAGATTCTACGGTACCCCAAGTAGCCGATCTATTTTTTAAAGAGATATTTAAGATCCATGGCCTTCCAAGAAACATCGTTAGTGATCGGGATAGTCGGTTTATGAGCAAATTTTGGCAAGAACTCTTTCGATTATCAGGGACTACTCTCACTCCAAGCACAAGTTATCACTCCCAGACGGATGGTCAGATCGAGATCGTCCATAAATGGATTGAAGGCTATTTAAGAAATTATGTCACGGGACAGGAAAGGGCATGGATCAAATGGCTACACCTAGGAGAATATTGTTACAACACAACGCATCACATGTCAGTAGATAGATTCACCAAATATGCTCACTTCTTTGCCATATCAGTAGATTCTACGGTACCCCAAGTAGCCGATCTATTTTTTAAAGAGATATTTAAGATCCATGGCCTTCCAAGAAACATCGTTAGTGATCGGGATAGTCGGTTTATGAGCAAATTTTGGCAAGAACTCTTTCGATTATCAGGGACTACTCTCACTCCAAGCACAAGTTATCACTCCCAGACGGATGGTCAGATCGAGATCGTCCATAAATGGATTGAAGGCTATTTAAGAAATTATGTCACGGGACAGCAAAGGGCATGGATCAAATGGCTACACCTAGGAGAATATTGTTACAACACAACACATCACATGTCCATCCGAATGAGCCCCTTCAAAGCATTGTATGGATATGAGCCCACTGTTTTTGGAAGTTTGATTACTCAAGAAAGTCAAGTGCCCTGAGCTAGGGACTTTGTGTAGGAAAGCATGGACATTTTGAACACCTTGAAGAACAATCTACACCAAGCCCAAAACCAGCAAAAGCTATATGCAGATAGACATCGCATTGAAAGAACCTTTGAAGTCGGAGATTTGGTCTTCCTAAGATTGCAACCTTACAAACAATCTTCCATCAAGTCCAACGGAGCAGAAAAACTAAGGCCTCGGTTTTATGGACCAACATTCTAATCTACTAGAAATGTATCAGCATAACAAGTAATTCTTTTCCTAGGAGTCTCACAAGCTTAACTGAGTTAATCTAATAACTTAAGCTGTGGATTATTACTTGATTCAATGCTTTCATTTCCGTCCTAGTACTTAGTAACTACTTAAAAACGTATTCTCCTTATATGGAGATCATACAAGTAATGCATTCCACACAAATATGCAACCTTTAATCTTTATCCATTTTACTTACTAAGTACAAATAGGTAAGCAATTCATAAGTAACTCATTCTTTCTTTCACACAAAAATACAACTATGATTGTCTCTCAACCTATGCACAATAGTAAACACAAAGATTCCGTTTTAATTAAATATTCAAGAATTGAATAGATAGTAGAAGAATATCCCATTCCTATTTTCAAAGCTTTCCTTCAAAGAAGATGTCTTAGCACTTTTGGAAGATTGGCAATTCCTGCTCTAGTTGCAGACTTCCCTTCTTAGATATACTCTCAAATGCCTCTTCTCACTTAGAATATAAACACTCAAAAATTGATAATCTCAACTTTCAGAATTAATGATTGCTCTCAGTAATTAGAAATGCTCACAACAATATGGTTGCTCTCAAGAAATATGGATACTCTCAGGAAATATGAATTAACACAAAAAATATGAAAGAACTCTTAGGAAATATGAAAACTCTTAAAAATCAGAAACAATTTCGAAATCCAAGAAGCAGTAGTGAAGAATGGCTAGGGTGGCTTTATATAGAGTCCCCTGCACAACAAATTCCTCTTCTCTAGGCATGTAAATTGCCAGGATTGATGTTTGAATAATTCCATTGTGAAATGTGGCGAATTTCTGAGGTGAATCAACCTCCTTTGACAACAAACAATGAATAATTCAAACTTGCATATGGTGTAAATTCATGAGTCAACTCCTCCAGGCGTGTCTCTGATTTAGTGCAATTTACAACAATCTTGTTTATCTTGTTTAATGATTCAACTTTGAAGAATAGGTCAAGGTTTCTTGTTTGCCATTGTGCCAAAATTCGTGGCACAGAAGACACATGTCAGCCTGCGTTTTTATCCATGGAGAGTTCAGAAAATGGCGTGCGCTTCAGTCCCGTGCGCAACATTCTTTCTTAGTACAACTTTCACATTTTATTTCCTTCTAATGTTTCAATATAGTTTTCAATGAAATATTTCCCCTTTCAAAGTTTGGCGTGATTTATCTCATAAGTTTGACTTAAATAAAGTGATTGATATTTCCTCATTTGATTTAATTCAATTCCCATAGTTAAAATTTCGATATCTCATGAATTGATTTATTCATTGACTTTAATAGTTTGAAAATAAAGTCTTCTTTTAACTATGAGATATATCGATTCCTTATTTATTTCAAATTAATTAATATATATATATATATATATATATATATATATATATATATTTATATATATATAATGTAATTTAATTTGATTTTCCACAATGAGATTTAAAATATTAGGGAATTAGTCAATTTCCAAAGTGGGGATCAATTTAGAAAATAAATTGATTTTCTCAAATTGAGAATTTACATAAAATATGATTCCATTATTTATTTTATTATATAAATATTATTATAATCTTAAATATATTTAAACATATATATATATATATTTAAATACCCAAGTATATAATATATATATATATATATATATATTAATATAACTATAATAATATTATATATAATCTTTAATATATATATATATATATATATTGTGAGCTAGTCAGCATATACCCGATATATAAATCTATATACATATATATGTAAAGCCATTAGACAATATATAATATTATTAATATCCACATTTATAGGTTGTGTGCATATATTCATGTATATATCAGTGTATACCTCTATGTACACGTATATGTAAGTATACCACATTGATGCATCCGTATGAGCACATCCATCTGCCAACATACGCTTGTACCAATGTGTATATATGCATGAATACGCGTATATACAATATACATGCATATATGTTCACTTCTGTTTCACATACAACCATTTACGTTACCATCATAATGATCATAATATCACAAACAGATACATAGATAAACATCACTTATACATGCATACAAAAGTAGACAAAACTCCTAATGCCAACATACAAGCCTACGGTTGACTTACCTATAACTTCAAATAAACTGATTGAGCTTACTCAGTCTAAGGGATGTGCGTGTATGCTCAAATGGTTCACATTACTGCTTACCTGACTAGGCTCCTCTCCCAAGTGATATTTCTATTAGAATAATATCTTTCTATTTATGTTGTAATGGTCATCTAATCATTGCTTTTTCTAACTTAATGATTGTTTCTTTTAGAACATCGTCTCTTGTAATCTATATAAGGAACTCTTGTTCCTCTTGATTAATATACAACAACATCGATTTTGTAACATGGTATCAGAGCCATAAGAGAAAATAATAATTTTAATTCATAAAAATCGTTTATAGATTTTTCCGTTTTTGAATTAAAAATTTCTCTAGTATTCTTTGGAATTTTTTTTTTGAAGGCTATTAGGGATTTTCTTTTTGAAATTCGTGGCTCTTAATGTGTTTTTGGGCATTGCAAATCGTGGAAGATTTTGGGTATCTTTTTTGTTCGTGTGTTTTTGGTGCTCACGTTTTTTTGGTTCAGGTTTTTGCGTTCAACTTGGCTCGTGCCTGAAAACATTTGTTTTTTGGGCATCTAATCACCCTGAAAGTTTGCGTTGATTTCTTGGAAAGGTTCGGCCAATGAAGAAATCTCGTTTCTGCACCTCTTGTCCCTGCGACCTCTTCTCATGATTGTTTACTTTTGGCCGCGTTTCTTTCAGTTCGTGTCGGCGCTTAGCTCTGCCCTTGCCCTCTACAATGTCTTTGTAAGCTCGTGCGACCTTGTTTGTTTATTCACGCCATTGGCCCTTTCATTTGCACATCGCATTTTTCTTTTCTTGTTCGTGATTTGAAGGGTCTTCATGCTCACATGCTTTTCCTTGACGGGATTTCTGGAGATGCTCAACCAGTTTTTCTTCATTTCTGTCCGCGTTTCTGAGTTCAAGCAGTGACGAGATTTCATGGTTTTTTCCATGTTTTGGTTTCTGTGTGCTGCTTGGCTAGGACCTGTGACTCTGTGATTTGCATTCTGACAGGATTTCTGCATTTTTTCTGGTGCATCCTTGGCAGCCTAGGGTTTTTGCGTTTTCGGCTAGGGTTTTGACCCTCTAGTTCATGTCCAATTTTTTTTTCGATTATAGATTCCTTGTGGGTTTTCCAAGATCTCAATTGGGTTGCCTTCAAATTTTTTTGGGTGCATCGTTTTTCGTGCCTTGGTTTTTGTGCAAATTTCTTCTGTTCTTTGGCGGCTAGGGTTCCACACCCTCTGTTCTTTCCAGCCGACAATCGATGTTCTGGGGTTTTAAATTTTTTTTGTCCCGTAAAAGCAAAAAAATCTGTCTTCTGGGTTTCGGGAGGGTTTATAATTTTGTCCTAAAAAATTAAGAGGTTTTCTCTTGTATATCCTTGTCAGGGTTTCTATCATTCGGGAGGGCTCTCTGGTTTTTACCATTTTTTCTGAAAAAAACGATGATTTGTAATCTTGGGTTTGTCGATTTTTTCCTTAAAAATCGTGGTTTGGTGTAGTCAGTTTTTTGGTCGCAGCTGGGGCGAACATCTGCACATCTGGCTTCTTGCAGTTTGTTCTGGGGCGTCATGCTCATCTGCAGAAGATTGGAGGGTTTGCCGATTTTTCCTCAAAATCGTAGCAGCTGTTCTCGGTATGTCTCTGGTTACAGGGAGGGATAGTTCTCCAACTTCAGGTTGGATGGTTGGTGTTGTTATTTCTAGAAGTTCTGCAGTTTCTTGGAGGGTTGGTGGCAGACTCATCTCAAGTGGCAGAGTCAGTGGCAGGCTCTTGTCTTTTGTTGTAGCAACGTTCTGCGAAGAAGCGGTACCCTTCTCTGTTCTCTCTGGGTAGTTAGAATGATGACCATTAAGGGAGGGTATTAGAATAATATCTTTCTATTTATGTTGTAATGGTCATCTCGTCATTGCTTTTTCTAATTTAACGATTGTTTCTTTTAGAAACATCGTCTCTTGTAATCTATATAAGGAACTCTTGTTCCTCTTGGTTAATATACAACAACATCGATTCTATAACAATTTCTCCTCCGCCCGGAGGAATGGTCCTCATACCTGTATACAATGACATGACAACGGGAGTCATATGTTACAACAAAGCAATATACATGAAACATCTCAAAAGTGAAATCAATAACTTTCCATTCTCCTTTATGTAGTATTTCACCAAGAATAACATCAAATCAAACAATATTCATATTAAAAACAAGGTACAAGCATCATTAATTCACCTCCAGAATTCACATTTCATTCACATTTACTTTATCTAGTAATGGTAAATAGTAACGTCACAATTTGGGATGTAACAATTTCTTCTTGTTTCCTACACGCAACTTTGCACTTTGCGTTTTTCTGAGCGCATTTCTTCATTTTGCGCGTCATGGCTATTCCCTTCATGGGTTTTCTAAATAAAAAATCATGGGATCTTCTTTTGGTGCGCGACCTACGTTTGTGGCACGGGTCTTCTAAATTTTTTGAGCTATGCATTCCGACGCGGGTCTCTTGGTGTTTTTCCTGAGGGCGGGATTTTCAGTTTTCCTGGTCTTATCGAAAATTGCGACCTCTCTTTATTTCGCGATCCTATGCTAGGGTTTTGTGGCTCTTGGTAGTTTTTTGATTAGTTTGTGAACGGGTTTGTGTTTTTGGACGATTTTGATCGTGATTTCATGGAAGCTTGAAAAAAATAATTTTGAGGTAGTTTTTGACAATTTTTCTGGGAAAAATAAAAAATTTTGCAAAAAGTTCTTGAAATTTTTTCTTAAAAATTTTTCGAGTGTTTTTGAAAAATTTCTATAAAAATTTTGTTGTCTTTCAAAAGTTTTTTGGAGGATATTTTTCTAAAATATCTTATTTTTAAGAGTTTTCGAATGTTTTTTTTGAAAAATCTTACATTTTTGAGCCTCTTTATTAGAGGATTTTTTGAAAAATCGTGTGTTGTGCTAGCTGATTGTCCAGTGTTTTGCCAATTGATGATAGTGTTACCTCATTTTTTGTGCTTTGGAAAATGGGAGGGATGGCGTCTTTGTCCAATATTATGTTCAAAAGTATGTTGAGGTTCAACGGAAAGAATTACAACACGTGAAAGTAGATCTTTGAGTACTGGTGTCTGGATCCGCTTGTTCTAGGCACAAAAACTCGTCCAACTACTACTGGGAAGAATTAGGACAAGTATGATGGAGGTAATAGGGAGGCAATTATGCTTCTTAAATTATTTGTTGCCGATGAGATGTTACCAGAAATACCATTTGGTAAATTTGTTGTGGAGATCTGGAAGCATTTGAAAGATCTTCACAAGACCTTAGACAAGGGAAGGGCTTTCTTTTTTAAGAATATGGTTTTCTCTATTATGATGGATGACCAAGTGTCTTTGCAGGAACACTTGACGAAAATTAAAAATATTTGCAATCAATTGGAAGCCATTGGTCGTAAGATGGAAGAGGAGGATATGGTGGTGATCAGTTTGAAGTGTTTGCCACGTTCCTACGAGCACTTCATCGAAATGCAACATTATATCCACCAATGTTGACTTGAAGTTTGATAAGTTGTGCAACAAGCTTTTGTAGCAAGACAGGTCGAGGAAGCAGTTTGGGAGCAGTAGTGAGTCTCCTAGTGTTGAAGCATTTCGAGCCAAGGACGTTGGCAAAGGCAAGTCCACTCAGTAGAAAGGACGGGGTGATTTGGAGGGCTCCAAGAAGTCTATTACTTGCCATTATTGTGGGAAGATAGGTCATATATAGAGGTACTGCAAAAAGCGGTTGGCTGATGAGAAGTCCAATCAAGAAGCGTCTTAGCAAAGTGCTCACGTGGTGGGGCATACTGACAAGGAGTCTGCATACTATGCATTTTGATGACCACCATACCATCTGAATATGGGTAGACTTAATTTTTGTTTGTACGATGACCATTAAGGGAGGGTATTAAAATATTAAATGTAATATTAATGGTCATCTTTTGCTTTTATTAGCTTTAGTTAACTTAGTCGGTTTTTAGTAACTTTTGTTTGCTTTAGTTCATTTTAGCATCTTTCAGTTTTTTAGCTTTAGTTTTCTTTAGTTAACAATTGTTTCATTTTAGAAACATCACCTTGTAATTTTTTATATAAGGATCTTTCATCTCCTCTTGTAAACACACAATCATGAATATCATTAATCATTTCAGTTTCTTTGTACCTTTTCACCACAAAATGGGGCGCTCCATTTAGGGGGTTGACCCTTATAAATAAAATTACATTTATTTAAACTTTAATTTCTAAAAACGTGGACACTATTGTTGGAGGAGGGTCAGCCCAAAAACTAATTTAATTTAATTTTTTAAGACAATTTAAACCCAAACTTGGGCGCCAAAATAGGTTAGCCTGTAATCATTTAAAACAATGAGATCTTGTAAGGTAGTCAACCATGATTGAGGTAGCAGTTCTCCTTGTAGCAGCAATCGGATCTCCTTGGACATTCCCTTTGACATCAATGACAATAATTCTAACATCTATATATATATATATATTATGTATATAGCCTTATAACAAATTAAATTTTCAATATCGAAAAGATCGAACTTGAATGCCATGATAAATATTCATCGTTTTAACATTTAAATAATACAATTAGTAATCAGTTCACTAATTAGCTTTATATGTGTCATCATCATGACCAAATTCGTCATCAACATTAACATTAGGTGACGGAACCCCATTGCCCCTTGCACTAAAAGTAAGTTGGCTACTCGACTCCTCAAAAATTGAAGATTGTGCAACAAAAGAAAGATCCAAGTATGTTTGCTCTGGTTCAATATCCCACAACTTTGTTTTTGATTAGATATGAAATGAAACTAATTCCCAAATATAAAAATGCAATGATTTAAATTGATTTCCACAAATTAATTCCAAAAAAATTCTATGCACAAATTTTAATCTAATATTTAATTCCCAATTCAATAGTTTTAAACTAATTGAATAAATTAATAAACAATTGCATTCAAATATATTCAATCATGCCATAAATAAATTATTAATTCAATAAACTCAAATATTGAAATTAACTTTATTGCTCAACTACTTTATCAGGCATTAATACTTATCTTTGAATGTGTAGAAGAAATCCCAACTACTGCTGGAATGGTCCTTGGTTCAGCCTCTTCCGTTTGTGAGTAGTCTGGGAGGAAAGCAGACTTGGCTGCTCTACACGAGTGCTGGTTCCACCGGACCAATGCTCAACACTCGTGCCGCAAAAACCATGCCCTGGCCAGGACCGTCCTGAGTGCACGCACTTGTACCCCAGGTTGGACACCCACTGTAGGAGTGCCCCTTCTCCGTCCTACTCACAGCCTGCTAACCTTGAAACCCTATTCCCGCAATTTGCTCCACTTGATTTTCCTTTTTTTTCCTTGCCTCAATAATTTAGTTTTCACGGGTTTTATACAACACAAAGGGTAGTTCCAACCGACACACCCTTTTACAAATAATAATTACATCCCGTGAAAACTCTAATTATTATTTTATTGCATTTTCTTTCTAGAACTATTACATTAGTTCTTATTTTATTTACTTATTTACTTTTATTCTATTTTCTTTTACTTTTTCTTCCATGGGGAAAAAGTCTCATAACAAGATAAGCAATGTTTTGAAAGGGCCAAAAACTTTGAACAAAGAGAAGGATAGAGCAAAAAACATAGCCAAACACCACAGAACAACCGAGAGGAACAACTAAGAAACTGCAAAAGACAAAGCATAGAAAAACCTAACAGAAACCAGCCTACCAATCCAAAATCAGGGTGGTTTAAAAAATTGTACCCAAGATTTTTGTTTTATCTCAGCACAAGGATCCTCCCCCCCAAACCTAAAATTCTTGACACTAGAGGAAGTCATAAGACCATTGGTATATCCTTCTTCCAACCTCGAAGCTTTAAAAGAGGAGTCCATCATTGACCAATCTATAGGGGATTTGCCTTTAATATCTTCTTTCTGAACCTCCTCGAAGGAAGTAATGGACTCCTTCCTAGAAGTTGACATTTGATCCTTTTTCTTCTAGACAAAGTGTTGTTTCTTGTTTCTCAAACGAGAAGTGGAGGCATAACTCACTTTACCACAAGAATGGCAAATAACTAGAGAGTCTTCATATTCAATCTGCTGCACCCAATTTCCAAAGTTTAAAAATAGGGTGATCTGAATAGGGAGCACCTGGTTTTTCTCCACAAACACACAAAATCTAGTGAATAACAAATGCTTTATGAATTTGGTGATCTTATTAGTAACACAATATTGCCCAAAAGAATTGGTAATAATTGTGAAAATATTTTTGTTCTAATACTCCAAGGGCGGCCTTGGCAAACTTGAAAGTATGAAACCAGGAGATTGATTTTGAAGATAAAGGCCATTCATTCCCATAAACCAAGGGCCATCAAGAAGGATATTGTCGAAGAAGAGCACAAACTTCCTCAACTGTTGCCTCAAAATATTGTTCATACAAGATTGGAATGTTGTTGGAACATTTGTCAAACCAAATGGCATGACAAGAAATTCAAAATGCCCAAAATGGCATCTAAATGTTGGTTTTTCAATATCCGCCTCTCTCATCCTGATTTGATGGTAGCCCGAATGGAGATCAATCTTTGAGAAAAACATAGCCCCATGGAGCTCATCAATAAGCTCATCTATCCTAGGAATAGGATATCTATTCTTGACTGTCTTTTGATTCAATGCACGGTAGTCAACACACATGCACATTGTGCCATCTTTCTTTTTAACCAATACACCACTGTTGAAGCAAAAGGGCTTTTTCTGGGCCGAATAAACCCCATCTCCAAGAGCTCCTTGATGGTTTTCTCAATTTCATCTTTCTGCTTCTTGGGATAATGGTAAGGTGTGGTGATGAATGACTTTGCTCCTTCTAATTCAATCACATGCTCAAAACCTCTTTTAGGAGGTCTCCCAGGAGGTAGGCTACCAAAGACTTTGCTCTTCTTGGAAAGTAAGGCTTGAATATCAGGATGATATTGCCTTTTCTCTTCCATTGGATTAGTTGGTAGGATCAAACACTCTGCTGCCCATTCAACTTGATCGTGACGGATCAGCCTCTCCATTCTCTTCAAAGACACAATTCGAGGGCCTCCATTTGACATCCCTCTCAAAACAACATTCTTACCACTTGACTGAAATTTCAATTCCATAGTTTGCAAGTTGAATGTAATCTCTCCAAGAGATCTCAACCATTGTATCCCTAACACAACATTGGTATCTCCAATACCAACAACATAAAAATCATCTTTTAACTCATAATTTCCTAGCTGAATAGAAAGGTTAGGAATCTTCCTTGTGCAAGACATGGTGAAACCATCAGCTACCATTACCTTGAAGCCTTCAAATTCTTCAGTCTTCAAACCCCTTTTTGCTACTAATCCTTTGTCAATAAAATTGTGAGTTGCTCCAGTATCAATTAGAGCAACAATCGTTTGTGAACCAACCACTCCACGAACCCGAAAGGATTCATTTTTATGAAAACTTGAAAGTTGTGCAAAAGCACTATCATCTGCGACCTCTTTAGACTTCTCTTCTGGAGCTTCTTCACCATCACTACTTGCTGATTTGTATTGCTGATCAGACGAATCAGATTTTGATCCATAATCAGAATAGCCCTCCGTTCGATGTGCTTTGCCTTTTCCATAGCAACGGTGACCCTTAACGCAAGGCTCATGACAAGTGCATCTTCTATATAAGGATTAGGGAAGAGTTTAGTAAGAGCTTTCCTAAGCTCTCATTGACTTTGGCATCATGATATGGTGGCACTCTTGTTGGCATAGCAAGGATCTTCTTAAACCCTCGTTTTTGCATTTTATCACACACCCGCAATTTTCCCTTTGTTTTTTGTGTGATTGTGACTTCTATTTCCGTGTGTATTGGTTGCTATTGGCATCACGATTTGCAGCAACAGGTTAAGTTTTTTTTTTTTCATTTTCATATCTGGTTTGGAGGCATTAGATTTTCGAATCATCATAAAAAATCATCATAGCTTTGCTTTTGCCTTTCAATATAGCCGAAAATAGGTGTTCTTATATCCTTTTACTTTAAAATAAAATTTATTTCTTGAAAAGGTCACCTACATGACATGTCAATGAAATTATGAATTTCCTTGAGTCTCCATTTGACATTGTTTAACTATAAGTCTGTAATAGTTTAGATCTACTTTACAATGTACATACTGTAATGTCCCCTTCTCAAACCTGATCTTTCCAGTGACCGTTGGCCTTTTCTTTGGGAACCCGAAGGCTAGTCGGAAGATAAATTAGGGTTTCCTATTTTTGAGGAGGTTATTGCTCAGAGATGATGGATTCAATGGCGGATCCTTTCTGGGTTTTCAGAGAGCTTCGCAGTGGTGTGTTCATCTCGGCATTCTGAGCATTTCCCGGAATTTACTATTTTTAGTAAATTCTATTTTTGGCAGTTTAGCAGTTGGGTCCAGCATGGTTGACTTCCTATGTCAGTTTGATCAGTTGACTTGGTCATTATTGGCTTCAGGGCACAATTGGAGAGATAAGTTGATATAATTAATTAAAAAGTCAAGTTTTAATATTATTTTCGGACATTGACCCCTTGGCCTAGTCTATTGACTTTATGTTGTTTTGAAAAGTGGGCTTTTGAGGGTGGCGCCTCATTAAAGATTATTTTATATTTTACATTTTATCCAAAGTCAAAACAAGCTATAAAGGGGATGCAATTATTAAAGTATTGATTTTAATTATAAAGTCAATATTGAGCTTGAAGGAAATGGACGCCATCCTTGAAAGAGATTAGGGTTTTTGCCTTGAAGAGGAGATTAGGGTTTTGAGAAGTCAACGAGAAAGTTATAAAAGGAAGGCTTTGATCATCATTTGGTATCTTTTGTCTATGCTAATGTTATGCTGCCGAAATGGTTGCGGAATTGCTTCGAGGAATGAATGCCTCCTAGTATGGGCTCGACTTCGTGCTTGAGAGACAGCACCTAGTGGAGAGGTTTGCTTAGTTGAGTGTTTTGTAGTAAGTTTTGCATTTGTAGTTCAATTTCTAGCATGTTAATGAAGTTCTGGAGTTGCTGATTTAGTATAGCTGCATGTTGTATTTGCTCATAAGTCAAAAAATAAAAATATATTCGTTCTGGGTATTGGCTAGAACCATTTCTATGCCCTAGGCGCCCATTTGTGCAAATTTTGGTGATTTATAATGAAGAATCTGATTTTATCTTGTTGGTAGAACATTTCTAGAGGTTGTACCATTCTGTTCCGCCTGGCAAGTGTTTAGAAAAAAAAATACTTCAATTTGTCAGCTGTTTCTTTGTCTAGTCTTCATTGTCATCATCCTAGCATTCGTTTGCATCAAGTCTCATGTCATTCTGACAAGTATTGAGTGAGTTGTGAGCATTTTAGTGGATTTTAGGGTTGCTGGTTTTGCATTTAAAGGTGCAGATCTGATTTGATCAGAATTTTAAATCTGGTTTTTGAGAGAAGAAATCAGTTTGGTATTTCCATTAAGCAAGGAGAATTCTATATCTAAATGCTCGTTGAATTGTTCTAACTCTATGCTCTTGGCAGGCGAATTCTCTATCATATTGTAAGCTGACAGTAGTACTGGCAGCAGTTCTTAATCTTGCTTAATTATCTGATTTGTAATGCTCATCTTTACATTCTGTAATTGCCTTGTAATATCTTACATCTCCGCCCTATGGTAGCTCCTTTCCCACTCCGGGTTAGAAAGCACATTCTGGGTGTTGAGTACTTTCAGCATTACAGTTATTTCTTTCAAGCATTGTATTTTGTAACACTCCGCCATATGGTCGCCCCTCACTCCATACTGGATTGGGTAGCACATACTTGGTGTCGAGTTCCCTTTCAGCACTTAGTGTAGAAGATCCTCTGACCATATGCTCGCCATCATCGGCGCCATTCTTGGTTAGAGTTCCTGCATAAGCAATTTGATTTAGATCCTCTGACCAATGCTCACACCTTGCCCACATCGGGATCCTGGAGTACATTCTGGTTAGAGTTACTTCAGCACGTTTTGGTTTAGCTGCTAACCTTAACGAGTGCATTGCTTTGTAATCTGTAATTTAAAAAATCGAAAAAAATTGGCTCGGAATATTTCACATACTCTGCCAAAACAAAGTGATTTTATATGAATTTTGTTTATAATGAAGCCATGAAATTAGATATAAAATTGAAAGCTATAGCTTGGGTTGTGATGATTCAAACTTCAAAGTTTCAAACTCTATTAAGTTATAAAATTCCATTTTTACTTTACTGTTACTAGTTACATACTCTGCCAAGTGCCAAGTGCCAAATATCTAAGCATACAAATATCCAGTTATAAAATTTCAATGCATGAATGTTTGAAACAAAGTATTGCTCAAACAAGGGTTTAATAAGTAGAATCAGAGCTCATATCATCATATTTCATCATCATTTCAGAAGTTGAAATTTGAGCACGTTAACTCATATTTATGCACTATGCACATTATCACATTGTATGTAAACACAGCTCATATGTACGACAATTTAGTTTTAAAATTTTAATTGTTTATCATCATTTTAGAAGTTGAAATTTGAGCATGTTTACTCATGTGGAGACATCTACCTCAACATCTATGGGTTGAGGTCGATGTCTCTGCATGAATAAATATGCTCAAATTTCATCTTCTAAAATGATTGATGCTAATATGATATCATGATACACTAATATGAAACAAGAAATTGTGTGATTGTGTGTGCCTAGATATGTCTGTGCGTGTATGTGCATGTAGACTTCGCATCCTGTGTATGTGACATGTGTATAGATATGTATGTGTGCACAGTGCAGTCTTGACTCTACATACATACATACCTACACACACATCATACTTAGAAGTTACACACACATGTTGAAAACTTGCATGCATACACATACTGCATACATATATATCCACACACATACAAACAACTTTTGTTCATCCACATAGATTACTCGCGCATCTGCAAACTATGATTGAAAGTCTCAAATTACTTTTATAGTGGAATATCTGGAATAAATTATTAAATACAATATGGAAATTTTGAGCAATTGCTATGTAATTGTAATTTGCTGCTCGCACCTGCAAATTTGCAACAACCAACAGGGTTAGGAGTTAGGAGTTAGGAGTGCAATGCCAATTTGCATACAAGTAAATTAAATCAATGTGTATCAAACAGAAAATACAAATATAAGAATGAAAAAAATGAAATTAGAACATATAGCATACTAAATGAAATGTCCTTCACTCTGATAGTTTGATAATGATTGAATAAAGTTAAACAGTTAGTTGATTGTTCCTTTGTACTGGATTTGTTTTTTTTTTTTTATTCAAGGGGTAAACGCTTTTGACCGGAGCTATGAATCGGAATACAACCATTCAACAATACCACTCCAACGGGGTTTGAACCTTGGTGGCAAGAACAACAATGCCACCCATAAACCATCACACCATGCCAATACCGACATTTGTACTGGATTTGTTACAACTTCTAATATATTTATTATTCAACTTCTAATATTGTAGATTAACATTTAATCATAATGGCATCCGCCTTTGCATCTGGTTCAGACTCAGTAGCCACAAGTCAACCTATTGAAAGGAGAACCCCAGGTAGCCGTGATCCTACTTGGAAACATGGTTATTATGGGCCAGTACCAAGGAGTGTTATTTGTACTCATTGCAAGAAGAGGGTTAGTGGAGGCATCAATTGCCTTAAATATCATCTTGTTGGTATTCCTTGTCATGATGCAAGGCCATGTCAAAAAGCCACTGAAGAGGTGAAATGAGAGATGTTAGCTATTCTTGCAGCACTTGATGAAAAAAAATGGAGAGGACAAAGACACAAGAAGCCATACAAGAAGCCATTGCTCCTAATTTGGCTGAAGATTCTGAGGTGAATATGCAAAGCATTGTGGGCTCTAGTCACGGTCCACATATATGTACCCCATCCATTTTGAGCAAATTCCAGTTTTTTGTGCCTAGAAATGTTCAAGGATCACAACCTTCATTTGAAGGTACTGAGTGGAATAGGGAGGGTCACAAAGAAGCAGAAAGGGCTTGTGCCAGTTTTTGGTTTTATAACAACCTTCCCTTCAATGTGGCAAGGAGTCCATTTTGGGAGTGTGTAGAAACCCTTGTTCTCACTGTTCTGGAACTGATTGTTTTTTTGTTTGTTTTTGAGTGTTTTGAATTTTTTTTGTGTCTTTTGCATCCAAATATAAAATGCGATTTTGAAAGAATTACTTCTAATAATTAAATAAAATACTGGAAGTGAAAACTGAAGCAGATTGACTTCGGAAACGATAGCACACAGGCTTATTATTTCTTTCTAGATGATTACAATGCTGAAACCTTAACATGCAAGTCAAAATGCAAAGCAAATTATAATAATTAAAAACCTGATTGCGGCCACCATAATGAAGCATGAAATGGTACGGCCAACCTCACAAACCCTCCTCCAGCCTTGAAAATAGTGCAAGCTCTTCTCTGGGATCTAGGCGTCCAGTCTCATGAAGGAAAAAGGCAAAAAGAGTAGGCGTTTCAATTGGTAGAAGTACGGCCTTATGCTGGGAAGTACGGCCCAAAGAAATCAGCAACTATGAAATCCGTACCTTATTGAATAATGTGCCAGACACTGGATTAACTCAGCCGCCCAAAGATATCACTTTCTTTTGATGATTCTTGAATTAAACTTTGAAATAAATCTCTGAATAAGATCTGTAATAACTTCTGGATGAAGCTATCTCTCTGACAGGCAATAAATCAGCTGGGTATTTCACAGCCTCTGAACTGTAGACACTGAAGATGGCTTGTTCTCCAATGCAGAAGAAAACTGGAACCCTAGGCTCTGTTCTTTGTAGAAGATAGAAGCAAAATCGATTTTCCAAAATGCATAATGAAAAGAGTTTCTTTCAAAGAAACTTATAATTCCTCAGTTGGGTCGATTTTCTCCAAAAAACATCATTTAAATAAACTTTGAATTCCTCTTTTAATTTTTCCATAGTTTGCACACACTTTTAATTATAATTAATAATTAAAAAGTGGCCCCTTCTTCATGTTGGTCAACCCCTTCCAATAGTCACTTAAATTATAATATTTAATTATATTATAACTTTATAATATAAGCCTTAAATTAATTAATATTTATTTTAGCAAATAAATATTAATATCTCTCTCAAAATAGGTCCAAAAGACAAATCGTCTGAAGCCAGATGATAAGTGACTGAATCCGCATACGACCAAACCATACTGCTAAAAATAGCAGGGGTGCTCTGCTGAGTGACTCTACTTACTAAAAATAGTAAGTCAAGCAAATGATGTCCGAACGACCCCGAACGAAAGCCAAACTGAATGATTCTGCCAACTGAGAACAAGACAAGCCTCAACAAGACCCTCTATCCACCTTATCAGCCTACGAGGGTCACATAATAGGCTAATCTTAAGCACTGAGAGATGTCAACTGGAAGGGGACAGTACAGTTCGCCCCTCCTGAAATTGCTTGTCCTTAAGCAATCTCAGCTTAGGGTGCTGCAAAATCTCCTCACTCTACCACGTAGCATCCTCCACAGGTAAATCTCTCCACTTCACGAAATATTCCCTGATAGTCCTCCTGCGTAGCTGTCTTTCCCTGTATTCCAGGATAGACTTAGGTACTAAGATCAACTTTCCCTCGTCATCTAAGGGAGGTAAAATTGCTGAAGGTACCACACGATGTCCCAACGCCTTCTTGAGACGTGACACATGAAAAACATTGTGGACCTTACTATCCGCTGGAAGCTCTAGCTCATAAGCCACCTTTCCAACGCGTCTCAGAATCTTGAAAGGACCATAATACCGCGGCTTGAGCTTCTCCAATCCACTCTTCCTGAGAGTAGACTGTCTGTAGGGCTGCAACATGAGATAGACCATGTCTCCCACCTCAAAAGATCTCTCTGTCCTCCTTTTATCTGCATGCTGTTTCTGCTGGTTATGTGCCTTAGCAATATTCTCCTTAAGAGCCCTCATAGTGTCTTGACTCTCCTACAACAAACCTCCGACACTAGGCACTCTACTGTCACTCAGTAGCAAATCAAGAAAACTAGGCGCCTCATAACCATACAATGCCATGAAGGGGGACATCTGAATGGTCATGTGAAAAGTAGTATTGTAACAATACTCGCATAAATATATCCACTTGACCCACCCCTTTTGCTGCCCTGCAATGTAGTTCCTGAGGTAGCCTTCCACCCATTTGTTCACTATTTCCGTCTGACCATTAGTCTGCGGGTGGTAACTGGTGCTCGGTGTAAGCTCGGTCCCACAAAGTCTGAACACCTCCTGCTAGAAGTGACTCAGGAACCGACTATCCCTGTCGCTAACTATGCTCCGAGGCAACCCATGTAATCTGAAAACCTCACAGTAGAAAACCTTTGCTACCTGTGTGGCTATGTAAGTGGTGGTAATCGGAAAGAAGTGGGCATACTTTGTTAGCCGATCCACAACTACATATATGCAATCCCACCCTTGGGCTTTAGGCAAGCCCGTAATAAAATCCATCGACAGGCATTCGCACTTCCTATCAGGAATCGGAAGTGGTTGCAACAACCCCGCCGGATATGTGTTCTCTTGCTTGTTCTGCTGACAAACAGGGCACTCACGCGTGTACTAAAGAACATCTGCCTTAAGTCCCTTCCATGTAAACCTTTCCCAAACTTGTCTGTATGTTTTGAAATACCCGGGATGCCCTGCTGTAGGTACATCATGAAAGACTCGCATAATGGTGTTCTTCACCTCTGATCCTAGGATCAAGAAAATCCTGTTCTTGTAAATGATCAAGTCATTCACAAGTGTGTACCTGGTGTCCACCACAGATCCCTCGACAATCCTAGATGCCCAAGTATCCTTGGCATACTTTGCCACAATAAAGTACCTCCAATCCTCTGCAATTTGTACCATAGAACTTAGATAAGGCCGGCGCGAAAGAGCGTTAGCAACAACATTTTGGGTACCTTTGATATAGGTGATATCAAAGTCATATGCTTGTAGTTTACTCACCCACTTCTGCTGACGGTCATTCAAATCTCGCTGCCCTAGGAAATGCCTCAGGCTATTATGATCAGCTTTAATGCAAAACTTACTGACCACTAAATATTGCTTGAATTTGGCCAAGGCATGCATTATGGCCAACATCTCCTTATCATATATGCTGTAAAGCCTCTCTGGTCCTCTGAGTTTTCTGCTCTCATATACAATCGGGTGCTTGTCCTGCATAAGCACCGCTCCAATGCCTTCATCGGAAGCA
This sequence comes from Sequoia sempervirens, assembly GCA_007258455.2. Classification (NCBI taxonomy): domain Eukaryota; kingdom Viridiplantae; phylum Streptophyta; class Pinopsida; order Cupressales; family Cupressaceae; genus Sequoia; species Sequoia sempervirens. The sequence continues at coordinate 33,327 of VDFB02274216.1, read as the reverse complement.
TCACACTGAAGCTCGAAAGGCTTTGTAAAATCTAGCAGTGCCAACACTGGACACGTTGTCATTAGCTCCTTGAACCTCACAAAACACTCCTGTGCTTCAGAAGTCCAAATGAAAGCACCTTTTTTCAGGAAATCCGTCATAGGTGCTACATGGCGTGAATATCCATTGACAAATCTGCGATAGAAACCACACAACCCAAGGAATCCTCGCAACTGTGTAAGGTTTGCCGGAGTAGGCCAATCTACGATAGCACAGATCTTCTCAGGATCCATCCACACTCGCTCTGTACTGATAATATGGCCTAAGTACAGCAACTCAGTCATTCCTAAATCACACTTGGATTCCTCGGCATACAAGGACTCCCTCTCCAAAATGCTGAGTACTGTATCCAAATGAGCCAAGTGCTCTTGCCATGTCTTGCTGTAGACCAAAATATCATCGAAGAAGACAAGTATGTATCTTCTCAAATGCGAGTGGAAAACCCTGTTCATGGTGGACTGGAATGTCGTTGGAGCATTGGTTAGCCCAAATGGCATAACCACAAACTCAAAGTGTCCACAATCACAGCGAAAAGCGGTCTTCTCAATATCTTGCTCACGGACTCTGATCTGATGATACCCTGATCTCAAATCTATCTTCGAGAAGTAACAAGCACCATGGAGCTCATCAATAAGCTCATCTATACGGGGTATGGGATATCTGTTTTTAATAGTCCTCTTATTCAGGACTCTGTAATCGATGCACATACGAAGTGTGCCATCATTCTTCTTCACTAGAACAACTGAAGAAGCAAATGGTGATTTGTTTGGTCGAATGTGACCCATAGCAAGCAGCTCCTTGATAGTCTTCTCTATCTCATCCTTAAGCCGCTTAAGATGCCTGTAAGGAGTAATCATGACGGGCTTGGTGCCCTCCTCAAGCTCTATGATGTGATCAATACCCTTGTCTGGAGGTTTCCCTGGTGGAATGTCACCGAAAACCTTCCCATGCTTAACGCTCAGCTGCTGAATGTCAGGGTGATACTTGGTCTTATGCTGCCCCTCCTGTGTAGGTGTCAAAGTGCACTCAGTAGCCCACTCAACCATGTCATGACGCATAAGTCTCCATCTGTCGGAAGGAAATAGTTCTGACGTTGCTGTCTCGGATGGCCTTCAGGATATGGGTCTTCCCATCCACATCAAACCGAATCTCCATGTCTTTGAGACGAAGTGTGACTTTCTCGAGGGAATGAAGCCACTTCATGCCCAAAACTAAATCAATATCTCCCATATTCACCACATAATAATCAACCTTGAATTCATAATTGTTCAAGCGCAAAGGGAGATCCTTAATCATATGGTCACATCTGAGAGTGTAACCATCCACCACCTTAACCTGAATGCCCTCAAACTCCTTGGTTATGAGCCCACGCTTTTCAACAAATCTAGCATCTATAAAATTATGGGTGGCACCTATGTCTAAAAGGGTGATAACCTTTTGACTAGCCAAAACTCCACGGAGTCTGAAAGATCCCTCCTGCTGAATGCTAGACAACTGTGCCTCTTGGATTTGGAGCTCTGGCTCTACCTCTGCCTTAGGCTTTGAAGCCCCTGATTCTGACTCCTCAGAATTCTCTTGCTGATCGGAATTCTCAGATTCCGAGTCCTCATAATAAGCCCACATAACCCTATTAGCTTTACCCTTAGGGCGCAAAGGACAATCATGGTTAGCGTCGTAGGGACCTTTGCAGTAGAAGCAAAGCTTCTTCTTGCGCAAATCATTAAGTGTTTCATGATCCAAGGGTGCTGCTGATTTCCCCTTTGAATCACTCTTAAAATCAGATTTTGTAGAAACCCTAGTTTCCCCAAAATCTCTGTATCTGACTGTTTTTAGGTTTTTCTGAAGGTTTTTGATTCTTGCTTGTTTTTTGAGCTTTTGAATAATAAATGAAAGGTACGATTTTTGCAAGAAATACAAAATAAATGCAATAAAATAATATATCTCTGAGAACTACAAGATCTATAGCAAATATTGAAGCTTGCTCATTAAAGAATCTTCTGAAGACGATTACAATATAACCCAGTTACATGCAAATGAATAAAGCAATGATTTTTAATGAAAACTTGGAGATAGCAGCTTGCTGATAATTAGCTGAAATGGTACGGCTGTATGATATTTGTCCTTCTCCTCCTGTCTGGTGATCACAGATGTCTTCTGGAACCCTGGCGCCCTTGATGATGCAAACTGGAGATCAAATAGAAAGGCGTTTTTTTCCAAGAACAAGAATACACCTTTATGATGGTAGTACGGCCTGGTACAACAACAGTACGGCCAGAAGATGATCAGCAGTCAATGAAAAGTACGGCATTCAATTAGAATCACCAGATCCAAAGAATATAGGCGTCCCCACTGATGAAGATGAAAGACCAAAAGGATAGGCGAATTTCTTTTTGTGTAAAGTACGGCTCTCCTCAGAGGTACGGCCTGCTGTGACTGGTACGGCTGCAGCATGCATTAAATGAATTTGTACGGCTCCTTTTTCTAGCCTCCAGAATAACAATAAACTAGGCGCATTGATGGATAAATATCTTCCGATTGGAAACTACTCTGAAGACCCTGAAAATTTAAACACTCTGAAGTTCAATGATTTCCTCTGGATGAAGAAAACTCTGCTGGCAATAAATCGGATGATATTTCACACCCTCTGAATCGCTCTCACTGGAGATGGCTCGTTCTCCAATGCGTTCGAGACTGAAACCCTAAAGCTTCCGTTCTTTGGCAAAGACTGATCAATTTTTAATTCACAAATGTCATAATGGCTCAAAACCCAAGGCAAAACCCCTTTATCATTGAAAAGTGCGATTTCCTTAAAGATAGGGTTTTATTAAAATATTCACTTTTAATTCTTTTAATTTCTCCATAGTTCTCAGTGAAATATTTTATAATAATTTTAATTAATAACTGGCCCCTTTCTGATGATGGGCGCACCCCTCAAGAAGAATCACTTAAGTTATAATTTAAAATTATAACTTTATATTATAATCATTAAATAATTAATATTTAATTAATGCAATTAAATATTAATATTTCCTTCGTTACTCATCCGATGACTATTCCGTCTGAAGCTGACGAACACTGAAGTTATTCTGAACGCTGCCAAAGCCATACTGCTAAAAATAGCAAGGGTCCCACACTGCCTGCGAGGAACTGCTAAAAATAGCAACTCTGCAAGAAGTCTCTGAATGAGCCCGAACGAAAGCCAATTGATCAAAACTGCCAATCTGACGCTGAGCCAAGCTCCGAAATGACCCCCTATCCGACCTATCAGCCTACGAGGGTCGCATAATAGGCTAACTCTTACGAACTCTGATGCTCGCCAAAAATGGGGACATGACAGATTTCTCCTTATTTTTGTTGAATCCCCCTGTTCTCACTGTTCTGGAATTGAACTTGCTAGATGGAGTTGCAAGTTCCATGCTGCGTGCCTTCTTCATGGCTTCCTGTAGTGAAGGAGGATCAAAAGCTTTAATCCAACCTTTGAGTGGCTTAGATAAGCCCTCAACGAACAAAACTACTAGCCTTCTCTCTATGATGTTTGGTACCATAACTGCCAATCGCTGAAATTCATTCATGAAGTGATCTAAACTGCCTGTTTGTTTCAGCTGTGCCAAGTCTCTAAAGTAAACCTCTAGATCTTTCTTATCAAACCTCTCCACAAGTCTATCCACGAAGTCCTAATAAGTTGTCCCCTGATTATGCTGGAGCGTGATCATCCCATGAGACCACCAATCATGTGCAACTCCCTCCAAATGTAAGGTGGCATATTTAATGGCCTCAACCTCTGTCATGGGTTTCAAGGCTAAAAATGTATCAAGCTTATGGATCCAAGCTTGAGCTGTCATCTTACCACTACCATCGAATGAAGGTAAAGTGAGTTTGCTTGCAGCACGCGTCAGCTCACTGTTTTGATTCCTGGGCCTTCTGTCTTGCCTGATTGCTCGGTAGTGTTCTCTCCTTTGGTTCACAAATCTCTCAAATGCCATCCTCTCTTGTACTGGTGGAGCCAACTGTTGTACCCAAAACCAAAATTTTTGCTTCACTAAGGCATTTTGCTTAATTGAGTCTTATTTTTGTTGAAGTGATGTCAGAAGGTCGTTTTTGGGGTTTTTAAATATGGAGTTGGTGTCAGTGTCATGTCAGTCTGTTACTAAAGAGATTTAAGGAAAATGAAAATTTGAACAAAAACATCAAAATTTTCTATCTCTGGAGAAGGGAGCACATTCTCAAATGGGCGCCCTATCTTTTAGGGGCCCAGATCCTGTTTTTAGGGTTTGTCACCTCCAGCAGACTTTTGTCCGGCATCACGTCAGCTTCGCAGTGAGCTATCAAGCCTGTCAAATGGACCTGTTTCGAGCAAGTTACGGAAGATACAGCGCAAAACGAGGCGAAGGCAAAAATTGGCTAACACTGGAGAAAAGCGCAGCTTTTGAGAAAGGCGCCCATCTTTTTGAGGTATTAAATGAAGGTTTTTGGCTAAATGCCACCCATGATGTTTGTCTCACATTTGTTCGAGCTTCGCGACGCATCCGTTAGTAGGTGAATCTGAGTTGCTGAAGCGCCTGAACCGGAGGTCAAACGTAGGGTCAAATCTTAGTCAGAATATCAAGGAAATAAGCAAAAGAGCACATTTTGAGAAAGGCGCCTAAGCTTTTCAGGCCTTTAATGCTTTCTTTCTGATGATTTCAGATGTTCAGTGTGTTCGTGTTACGTTCAGCTTTCCGTTGCCTGTTTTCGTCAGATCAGAGGATGACTCAACAACTTGCAGTTGAGGTTTTTGTATTATTTTTGTTGTTTCCAGAAATGGCTAAGTCTGGAATGAAAAGAGCAGCTTTTCAAAAAGGCGCCCTTGTTTTTCACCCATCAGATGATGTTTTCTTGAAAAATGTGCCTTTGCAGCTGTCGTGTAGAATGAGGTCAGCTTCGCAGCGAACCTGAGATCCAGTCTTAAAAGTTGCTAGATCAGAAGTTATGAAGGATTTATTTTTCCCTTCGTTCGAAATGCAGAAGTCAAAATTTGACTAAGTCTGAGAAAAAGTGCAGCTTTTGAAAAAGGCGCTTGGATTTTTGAGGCTTCAGATGTCAGTTTTATGACGTACAGTCTCAAGATATCTTTTGCTCAGTTTTTACTTAGCTGTGCAATGCACTTGTCAGCTAGCCAATCGGAGAAGTCAGTCAACTAGTGTCAGAGGATGAACAGATGTCCCGACAGGGGTTTTAGCTTAAATTTTCATAAAATTTGGCTAAGTCTGGAATTCGCTTGAGAGTTCAAAGTTGGATTTTCGAAAGTGAGTTGAATGGACGCCTTAACTGGAGTTCTAACTGCAGTTAGACTAAACGTTTTCTGGGTTGTCATCTTCAGTTCGTATATTGGCATGTGGAGTGATCTTTCAGTTCGCATGTCGAGTTAACTAGTTTGCATGTTCAGTTAACTATCTTGCATGTTCAGTTAACTTGATTGCATGTCCACTTAACTTAAGATTTTCAGTGAATGCCAACTGGAGTTCACATGCATGGTGAATTTGGTTGCAATTGTGAAGTTTTAGTGAAGTATGGCGCTTCATTTAGTGTCAACTGAAGTTCAAAAGGGACGTCATGAATAATGAAGCATTAATTTGTGAAGTATGACGCATTTGAGTGTTAACTGAACTTATGAAAAGGGTCGCCATATTTAGGTTTTAGTGATGAAGCATTAATTTGTGAAGTATGGCGCATGAAGTTGTTATCTTCAGTTTTCAAAAGGGTCACCATGTTTAGATATTTTATTGATGAAGCATAATTAGTGAAGCTACGCCCTTTACAAGGAATGACAACTGAAGTTCCAAAAGGGTTGTTATTTTTAGAATTGAATTGAAGCATGAGTGTGAAGTTGGCGCACTTCTTGAAGGCTAACTGAAGATTGAAAAGGGTCGCTATTTTTAGAATGTTTATTGCATGAATATGGCGAATTTCTCTTCTCAATTAAGATTGCCAACTGAAGTTATCAAAAGGGTCGCCTCAGTTCAAATTTTGTGAATCCAAAGCAAATGTGAAGGATGGCGAACTTGATAAAGATTGCTAACTGAAGTCAAAGTCGCATGAAGCTGTTAACTGAAGACTAAAAAGGGAAACCCTAATGCATGGCAATTTATTTAGCATATTTATGTTTCAGTTAACTGAGATGAGGTCCAATTAGAAGCCAAGTGCCATTTTTCAAGCTTTAGTGCCTTATGCGAATTTCATAAATGAAAATCTATATATTTCAGCAATGGCGTCCATTATTTCATCATCTTTTGCTCTGAAGTTCATATTCTTCTTGAGCAACCAGCAAGCTAAAGGTGCTACAGGTGTCTGAATTCAGCGTTCTTCGAAGCAACGAGTTCAGATTGTTCAGAGGAAGGCGATTCTAGACTTTATTTTCACTTTGCATGCAGGTTTCATCAAGTTCCAGAGAAGAGATTGGCAGATTTTTCAGAAGCAGACAAGCAAAACTTTTTATCTTCTATCTTATTTCTTCTATTTCTCACCTTAGGTACTTTCTTCGCATGTCAAAGAAATTCAACACATATTCAGAATCTGATCATCTGGGTTCTCATATTTCAGCATTTGCAGCAAGACCCACGTCTTAGATTTTTTCGAGAAAATCACCCCGTAGCCTTCATTCTGAAGCTCTGTGCTTTTTTTCCGAGAATCTCTTTGCATGTGGGCTTGAATCACATTTTTTCGAGAATTCAACTATCTGGGTTTGTTCAGCATTCAGTTGTGCACAAAACCCATGTTCCAGAAAAACTTCGAAAATTTCTTCTGTCTTTGGCTATTTTTAGCCTTGTCCAGAGGTTTTCAGAAAGTTCTTCAAGTATATTCGACTTTACAGTCAAAAGTCATCATTTTCAAAATGCAGTTCAATCTCATTGATTACAAGGTGAAATCGGCTCTTACACATAATTTCAGCAAGACTTCAAATACAGACCTGAATCATGTTTATCCGGTGGTCAATCTGAGCAGTTTGGAAGGTGTTAGCAGCAATTCGTTGAGGAATCTTGAGCGTTCCGGGTTGCTGGCAGCGGCATCCATTCTTGTTACTACTTTCGATCTTGAGTTCGTTCTTGCTTGCATTAAGCATTATGACTCATCTTCACGTCAAATCAGATCAATTGACGGGAGGGTTGTTTGTAGTCTCAAACCGAAGGACAAAGAGAAATGTTTTGCTATTCCTCCTCGTTCAGATAACTTTACTGTGGTCCTTGAAGCTTGTGAGAAGATATGGGATGCTGATCAACAATGTTCTCAGAGGAAGGTGGCTCAGAAGTGGCTGAAAGTTCAAAAGGCCAACATGCCTAAGAAGGTTGGTCGTGGTGAATTTAAAGAGGAAGTTGCTGTTTTGATAACTTTACTCAATCGAGTTACCGGTCAAATAGATGCCAACACTTTCCGTTCATGGATGTTTTACCTGATTACCAGAATTCTTGATGGTACAAAGCGTTTTGATTGGGCTATGTTGATTAGTGATTGCTTACATCAACAAATTACTAACTTTTTCAAGCATCATGAGTTTCATATGATATCCTATTTGGTTTACTTGGTTGCATTTCAAGGTAGCTACAGGCTTCTTAAAACTAATGGCACTCTCGGTGTTCAGCGTGTTCATGAGTATTATCCTCAGTTGGAGTTTTCTCAATCCGAGCAGGACTTCCGAGCAGTGAATGATCACTTTTCCATGAGAACCATGAGAGATCTTGATGACGAGATGCACATTCGTATTTCTGCCGAGGCCAAATCAGCGATGGAGACTTGGGCGGATTGGTTTATCCAGTTCCCCACTTTCACATACATCTGGGTTTATGGATATGTTGGAGAGCCCCTGATGTTGCCAAGGTTTCCATCGGACAAGATTATCTTTATGGAGTTCCTCAGACAGATGCAGCATGTTCATTTCTTTCTTCGTAGTCGTCATAAGTCTGCGGCTAATTTTGCATTCACATTGGGAATTTTCACATGCAATGCAGCAACAGATGCCAGGTTTATGTCAACTGAGATTGAAAGGTTCAAACTCAAGACTTATACTGAGAGGCGTTCCTATGATCCTCTCGGGCATTATGCAAATCGGTTAGAGCGAGGGATTGCACATGCGCCAGTACTTGAAGATTTCTGGGCTAATTGTGAAGATGAATTCGAGGTTCGTCGTTGTCATTATTGTAGACTCACTATTGGTCAGCTCTCTGATTACCTATCAGAAGATGTTGATGGTCTATCCGATGATGATGGAGAAGTTCTTCTCAATTCATATGTTAAGGATCAAGTTGCTCGGCAGCCACTTCGCTCACCTGATTGGTACGCCAAGGAGAATATTTCTATTGAAGAGGTTTCCAGATCAGTTATCAAGACTAGCAAGTTATTCTTGGAGAGCAAACGGACACGGAAGTCAGTTCCTGTAGCAGAGCCGCCAAAGGATTTCTCTTCGTTGCCTTCTACTTCTAGAGCCAGACCCAGAGTCAAGGCCATTATAATACCTCCTGAAGGGGTTAAACTCAGTGGAAACACGGGGAAAAGAGCTATTGGTAAGAGGAAGCAGAAACAGGTTGAGAATGTTCCTGAGGTTCCAGTAGAAACAGTCATTTAGGCTGAGCCTCATGTTTCACTTCCTAGTTCGCCTCACGTGCAGCCTATCAACATAGATTCAGAGCCTGAAACACCAATTCAAGCAGGATCAGAGACAACTGAACCACCACAGGTTGATACATCAGGGACAGTCTCTCCTCGAATTGAAAATATTGTTCAGTCTTGTTGGCTCGAGAAGTCTTTGGGAAGACAGAGGCGTGAACCATCATACAACCTTGATTTATCTGAATTCGGTGAGCCTTATCAGAGAAGGTCGAACAAGAAGATCAAGAAATAGGTACATATTGAAAAGACTCCTGAGTCAGAGACTGTTATCGAAGTTGCTGTTCCTCCAGAGGGTAAAAGCTTAGATGAAGTCGAAGTTGGTGACTTTACATTCACTAAGGCAAATCTTGGCAGGACCACTCGAGAGACAGATGTGACTCTTCTTAAGATCGTCACTAATAATCTTGAAGAGCGAATCACAAAGGATGGAGAAGATAAGGCCTTACTCAAAGCTGAAAATAGTCAACTTCGTCAGTACATTTCTGATCTTGTTCATGGAAATCCGAGTAGAGCATCCGTTCTTCCTCAAAGTACACCTGCAGAACAACGAAGATTGGATCAGTTAGTCAGTCATGGCAGACTTTTGGACAACTGGATTGAAAGTTTAGTTGCTGCTGGTAGGCGTCTTCTTGCAGATTTGTATCAGTTGAGGAATGATGCGCATAAACTTCGTCAGGGTATTCAGTTGCTGGAGGTTGCGGCTGCAGAGAGTTTGGCAAAGGATCGTGTTCTAGTATCTCAGTTATCAGTTGCATGCGATGCCTTGGAGATGGTCGAAGATCAAGAGAAAGTTTTTACGTGGAGAGAGCAGCACCTTCTCAGAATGGAAATATGTGAGAAGATCTCTACTAAGTTGTTTTCACTCAAGGATGATGTGGTTGGAGTACTTGCTCTTGTCAGCGGTTTCGTGGTTCAGATTCCGTGTCATTATCTTCTTGAGGATGGCAATGATGCTGAGCTGAAACAAAAGTACAAGGTAGTTCGAGAAGCTGGATTTGTGACAGCCTTGAAGGCGGTGGTCCTATGGCATTTCTAAATTAGGAGTAATATTTGCATCGATTGCAGCCGGGCCAGGAAAGGCGAATCGGAAGAATGTAAAAGATGGCATGCAATAACGACATGAAAAGTGGCGTAGAACTCAAGAGATCGTTGTTTTGAGCAAAGTGTCAAAGTACTAGATGATGAGATCATGAGTTCTGGTCGAAGTGTTAGGACCGAAGTTGATATGGAGTGATCTCAGCTTGAAAACCTCGTAGCTAATTTCAGGGTTGAGGTCATGAGTATAATTAACTCGACTCTTTCACTTTGAGTTCACTTTAACACTTAACACATGCTTATCTCTATCCTTGGAGTTATCATCATTGTGAGTTAGGGTTAGGGTTTCAGCTTAATCAAGGTAGTGGCCAGCTTAACTTTGCTTTTAAATAAGGATCGCAGCATGCTTGCACATGGTCCATTTAGGCTAAAATGTACCACTAATTGATGGTAGCTTAACCCGTGATAGTTTTACTTCATTAGGGTTTAATAACTAATCTCTGTAATGCATTTTGCTAGATCCAGAAGCCAATACTGTGGTGATTTTAGGGTTCCCTACACCTTGATGTATATAAATAAGAGCTTTGCTCATTTGTAAATAACTTTTGCTTGAGAGAGAAATATATGCTGCGCCTACCTTGCCCTCAATATTGCTCTTTTGGTATTTGTTCATGCGTCTTTGCTATTACAGTTGATTGTTATGCCACATAGGGTTTCATGCGATTGTGATAGCAGATTCTTTCCATAGTTTAGATAAATCTGTTTTGTGTATCTTTATCATTACGATCAATTGTTATGCCACATAGGGTTTCATGCAATTGTGATGATAAATCTGTTTTGTGAACTTTTACCGTTATGATCAAGTGTTATGGCACATAGGGTTTCATAAGATCGTAATGATAAATCTGTTTGTGAAGTCTCTTACCATTATGATCAAGTGTTATGCCACATAGGGTTTCATAAGATTGTAGTGGTAAATTCTTAAATTTGTTTTGTGCTTTATAAACTTGTTCAGATTGAGATAATAGTTGCGCCACCTTGCCTTCAAGTAGAGAATCTGAATGCGTTTATCGTCTGATAGTCATAACCTTGCTCCGTTTTCTCATGCTCTGATTTTCTTGAGGAAACTGGATAGAATTTAAGTTATTAAGTTTAGTTGTAGTTAGTGAATCTGCGAAACCAGAGAAAATTCTCAGCTGCAACGTATATTGTTTTCGAGAAAGCCTTGTACCTCTACAGCTGAAACAAAAAGACAGGAATTAGTTTAGTTTATTTCCCTTTGCAGGTATTTTTTTCAAGCACAACGAGGGAGCTTCCCCTCCTAATTTGAAGAGCACTCATTGCGTAGTGTGCATAGCTGTCCGTACCAACTCTTACTCCAGAGGTGCTAGTTGTTACGCCAACACCAACAATTCCCATTCATCATTTGCAGCCATGACGGTATCAGCGAACATCTCATCTCCTGCTTCTTCTGCAGGTGCTACCTCTGGTTCATTTCTAATGAAGGTAGGACAAGTAGGCCTGTCTGTTGTCCAGGATCGAGTCCTCTGAGCCCTAGGTGATCCCACTGCACTCTTGTTATCCCCTTGCTCTCGATTCTGTCTGTCCTGTGGATTCATGCGCTCAACCAAAGCAGTGAGTGCGTGCAAAGCTTGAGAAACCTGCAGCGGTCCTGCAGCCATTGTTCTGAAAAACTCTCTTGTTTCCTGTTCCTCATCTCTGCACCCTCTGGGTGGGCTGCCAGCTTGCCTGTCACCCATTTCAGCCAAAGGTACCTCTGTAAATGGATTATCTGTTTGCCAGTACCTCTCTTGTTCTGCTCTTCTGCGGGTGTAATACCTGTAGGGTCCAGCCTCCTGTGGTTGCATGTGACTCTCAAACCCTCAAGATGGCAAGAAACCGCTCTGATACCACTGTAGAAATCCCTGTTTTCACTGTTCTGGAACTGAGTTTTTTGAATTTTTTTTGTGTTTTTTGCATCCAAATGTAAAATGCAATTTTGAAAGAATTACTTCTAATAATTAAATAAAATACTGGAAGTGGAAACTGAAGCAGATTGACTTCGGAAACGATAGCACATAGGCTTATTATTTCTTTCCAGATGATTACAATGCTGAAACCCTAACATGCAAGTCAAAATGCAAAGCAAATTACAATAATTAAAAACCTGATTGCAGCCGCCATAATGAAGCATGAAATGGTACGGCCAACCTCATAAACCCTCCTCCAACCTCGAAAATAGTGCAAGCTCTTCTCTGGGATCTAGGCGTCCAGTCTCATGAAGGAAAAAGGCAGAAAGAATAGGCGTTTCAACTAGTAGAAGTAGTACGGCCTTATGCTGGGAAGTACGGCCCAAAGAAATCAGCAATTATGAAATCCGTACCTTCTTGAATAATGTGCCAGACACTGGATTAACTCAGCCGCCCAAAGATATCACTTTCTTTTGATGATTCCTGAATCAAACTCTGAAATAAATCTCTGAATAAGATCTGTAATAACTTCTGGATGAAGCTATCTCTCTGACAGGCAATAAATCAGCTGGTATTTCACAGCCTCTGAACTGCAAACACTGAAGATGGCTCATTCTCCAATGCAGAAGAAAACTGGAACCCTAGGCTCTGTTCTCTGTAGAAGATAGAAGCAAAATCGATTTTCCAAAATGCATAATGAAAAGAGTTTCTTTCAAAGAAACTTATAATTTCTCAGTTGGGTCGATTTTCTCCAAAAAACATCATTTAAATAAACTTTGAATTCCTCTTTTAATTTTTCCATAGTTTGCACACACTTTTAATTATAATTAATAATTAAAAAGTGGCCCCTTCTTCATGTTGGTCGACCCCTTCCAATAGTCACTTAAGTTATAATATTTAATTATATTATAACTTTATAATATAAGCCTTAAATTAATTAATATTTATTTTAGCAAATAAATATTAATATCTCTCTCAAAACAGGTCCAAAAGACAAACCGTCTGAAGCCAGATGATAAGTGACTAAATCCGCATACAACTAAACCATACTGCTAAAAATAGCAGGGGTGCTCTGCTGAGTGACTCTGCTTACTAAAAATAGTAAGTCAAGCAAATGATGTCCGAACAACCCCGAACGAAAGCCAAACTGAATGATTCTGCCAACTGAAAACAAGCCAAGCCTCAACAAGACCCTCTATCCACCTTATCAGCCTACGAGGGTCACATAATAGGCTAATCTTAAGCACTGAGAGATGTCAACAGGAAGGGGCATTACAAAGTGTTTGGTGATAACATTGACAATTGCAAGGAAAGGGTACAAGGCCCCTAGTCCAAGAGATATAAGTGGCAAGTTACTTGAAGATGCTATTGTTGATGGAAAAGGAATTGTGGAAGATGAAAATAAGCAATGGCAAAAGTATGAATGCTCAATTCTTTTAGATGGCTCGACAGATGGAAGAAACCACACTCTTATCAATTTTATAGTGGCTCCAAATGGTGTGATGGTTTTTCTAAAGTCAATTGATGCCTCCAACATAATAAAGAATGCAAAAAAATTGAGCTTGATGTTGGAACAGGTTGTTTTAGAGGTGGGCATAGAAAATGTTGTCCAAGTTGTTACTGACAATGCAATAGCATATGTGGTAGTTGGTAAATTGCTTCAAGCAAGGTATCCAATAGTTTTTTGGACCCCTTGTGCAACTCATTGCCTTGACCTTCTTTTGGAGGACATAGGCAAAATTGACTGGGTGAAACCAATTGTAGAAGCAAGAGACATAACAATATATATATATATATATATATATATATATATATATATATATATACACTCATGGGTAGACTCAACTTACTTAAAGAAGGCTGATGGAGAAAAGATTGTAAAAATAATCTTTGACAGTCAATTTGCAACTAGAGCTTTAGAGATTGTCAAGGCAACTTCAACTCTAATTAATTTTCAAATTGAATCCTTTATTCTTAATTTAAAATTCAATAAGTATGTTGTGTCATTGTAAGGTGTAATTAAAATTTGGTTAGACTTTGTACTTTATAGGTGACTAAGCCATTGGTGAGGGTCATGCACTTGGTGGATGGCGAGAAAATTGTGATGGGATATCTTTATGAGGTAATTGATCGGGCTAAAGAGGCCATCCAACACTATTACATGGGGATGCAAATAGATTTACCTCTATTTGGGAGATCATTGATCAAAGGTGGAACTATCAAGTCCGCCAACCCATTCATACAGTGGGGTACTTTTTCAACCCCAAGTTCTACTTCTTTGATCGCTTCATGGATGCTAATGGGGAGGTTATGGAGGGCCTATTCACATGTATTGATAGGATGACACCTGTATCTGAAGTGAAAGACCTTATCCTTTTAAAGTTGCAAAATTAAAGGCCGTTAGGGGGCCTTTGTTTTCTTCCAAGTTATGTATACAAGGAAGAAAGATCTAAACACCAAGTAAGAAAAAGTGAAGGCTTATATCTTCCAAGCTATGAATTACAATTATTATTACTTATTAGAATATTGTTTATTTACAAAAACTTGAATATATTATTTGCAGGTTCTTGGTGGGAAGATTGGGGTGGAAAAACCCCAAATTTGCAAAGGCTAGCCCTTCGAATATTGTCTCAACCTTATAGTGCTTCTAGATGTGAACAGAATTGGAGTTTGTTTGATGCCATTCACATAAAGAAGTGTAATAAGTTGACTCAACAACACCTCAATGACCTTGTTTTTGTGCAATATTACCTTCGGCTTCACACAAGAAAGGTGTAGGACCAGCCAGATGAGCTTATTGATTTGGATAACACTGATCCATTTAGTGAATGTACCGTGCAGAAGGATGAGGCCTCCTTGTTTACAGAGGATGAGATTGTTGATTTCGAGAGGCAAGCTATGGAGGATTTGCCTGTAGCTGAAGTGGGGGATATTTTGCCCGTAGCTGAAGTGGGGGATAATGGATTGGATGACATTCATGTGGTGGATGAGGAGCCATTGCCACCTACAAGCATGGTGGATCCATTGCCACAAGCTTCTATGGTAAGCAAGGAGCTAGAATTGAGTGCAAGGACCTTACCCTCTACCTCCCAACTGTAATTGCCTAGATATGAAATTTATGATGATGATTTTCAAATACAATCATCATAAATTCATTATTGTATCTAGGTTGCGGCTTCGTATAATGATGCCATTCTGTAATCCATATGTATTTAACAACAAAATTTAATATAAAACACTCCCTCTTGGTTTTTAGACTCATTTGATGCATTTTGTAATTGAATTTTGCAAAAAAAAAGTGTTTTTATAAGAAATTTTACTACTTTTTAAGTTGTTGAGTATTTGCTGAGTCAAAATTTTTGGGCTTGCCGAGTACTCTCCGAGTCCGAGTATGTAAACTATGCTCAACACAAATTTATTGCACCTCTTGAAGAAGGGTTGTAAAGAGCCTTGCAAAATTTGTTCTAAATTTTCTGTATTGTTCCCTTTAGAATTTGACAAACCCTTGATGTATGAGCTGATTATATGTTATTATAATTTTCGATTGGTTGTTTGATTTGAAGGGAGCTCGTTGTATGTTATCAAGATGCTGTTAAGCTGCTCTGAGCTGAAGATAGACTTCAAAAAGATTCTTGTTAAGCAGATAATTAGTGTATACATAAAGCATTGCACATATGGTTGTAGGGAAATTCAGAGATAATGAATGCACACTTCTAACTCAAATTCGGAGCATAATCTTCAAACTAACGGTGAGTATTGAGAATAGTCTTAAATACATTCCAGATTCCTTCATGACTTATCTAAATACTGAGCGTGGCCGATTTACGGACCTCTCAGAAATCAACAGCACTAAGAGGAAGTTTTGATGCCATTCACATAAAGAAGTGTAATAAGTTGACTCAACAACACCTCAATGACCTTGTTTTTGTGCAATATTACCTTCGGCTTCACACAAGAAAGGTGTAGGACCAGCCAGATGAGCTTATTGATTTGGATAACACTGATCCATTTAGTGAATGTACCGTGCAGAAGGATGAGGCCTCCTTGTTTACAGAGGATGAGATTGTTGATTTCGAGAGGCAAGCTATGGAGGATTTGCCTGTAGCTGAAGTGGGGGATATTTTGCCCGTAGCTGAAGTGGGGGATAATGGATTGGATGACATTCATGTGGTGGATGAGGAGCCATTGCCACCTACAAGCATGGTGGATCCATTGCCACAAGCTTCTATGGTAAGCAAGGAGCTAGAATTGAGTGCAAGGACCTTACCCTCTACCTCCCAACTGTAATTGCCTAGATATGAAATTTATGATGATGATTTTCAAATACAATCATCATAAATTCATTATTGTATCTAGGTTGCGGCTTCGTATAATGATGCCATTCTGTAATCCATATGTATTTAACAACAAAATTTAATATAAAACACTCCCTCTTGGTTTTTAGACTCATTTGATGCATTTTGTAATTGAATTTTGCAAAAAAAAAGTGTTTTTATAAGAAATTTTACTACTTTTTAAGTTGTTGAGTATTTGCTGAGTCAAAATTTTTGGGCTTGCCGAGTACTCTCCGAGTCCGAGTATGTAAACTATGCTCAACACAAATTTATTGCACCTCTTGAAGAAGGGTTGTAAAGAGCCTTGCAAAATTTGTTCTAAATTTTCTGTATTGTTCCCTTTAGAATTTGACAAACCCTTGATGTATGAGCTGATTATATGTTATTATAATTTTCGATTGGTTGTTTGATTTGAAGGGAGCTCGTTGTATGTTATCAAGATGCTGTTAAGCTGCTCTGAGCTGAAGATAGACTTCAAAAAGATTCTTGTTAAGCAGATAATTAGTGTATACATAAAGCATTGCACATATGGTTGTAGGGAAATTCAGAGATAATGAATGCACACTTCTAACTCAAATTCGGAGCATAATCTTCAAACTAACGGTGAGTATTGAGAATAGTCTTAAATACATTCCAGATTCCTTCATGACTTATCTAAATACTGAGCGTGGCCGATTTACGGACCTCTCAGAAATCAACAGCACTAAGAGGAAGTTCGTTTTCAATCTGTATTATGAACATCATTATGATTGGGCTGCTAATAGACCACTTGCAATAGTAGGCCATAGCTTGTGTCAATAGATACCTGATTTTAGTTAACTAGCTGCTCAGAAATCAGTCTCAGAACAATACAAACATGGATACAATATTCATAGAAACATCATCATGCTGTAACAACAGTTTACTTCAATATTTTCTGATAATATAGCCTTTCAAAACATACCAGCAAGTTCCAATATTTATTGACAATAGATAATGCTTCCCTAAGGCGTAGGAAAGCCCAACAAGCTCAAAATACGCAAAGAAATGTACAGGGATACCCAGACCTGAGGGGAATGCTTGATATTGTGTTGTACTCTGAAGAAGACGGCTCAGCAATACCCAGATTTATTTGCAGCGACTGGAAATCTTCCCTTGATATTCAAATCTCCTGGTAGATGGTGTATTCCACCTGATTCTAACAAACACCACCACTTACAGCTTCCTACCACGTCCACATCTCAGAAGATTGATAGAAGATGAAGCGCTTCTCTTTCTTTCAAACACGTCTTCTCTAATCTGCTCAGCTTCTTCAATAGAACACTTGGAACTGTTGTTTTCTGCTCATAAAGAACACGACTAGGGTTTCCTTAAGATCATACGCCACCATTTCAACTGCCAGTAACTCGCATACAACACTGGAATGATGCTAACTTCCCAAAAATCAAAACTCACGAAAGAGCCAGGTGATTCTTCATTTTTTCCTTTTTCCCAATCAATTCTCAAACTCGTCTGTAACAGAAGATAGCTTCGAATCCCTGCTAGGGCTGATGTCTCACAGTCGAAACAGGTACTAGGCTTTCAGTCTCCACAGCCATGAAGGTTCGATACTTGCTTAGACTAAAAATATTCATTTGAAAGTGCATTCAAAGAAAGAGCTTTCTCAATATATTTCCTTCATGCTCGAAAAGTGACTAATTTCTTTTCTTTTTATTTGCTCTTTCAAAAATATAAAGTGACTTTTGTATAGTTTCATTAATGAAATATTTCCCTTAGTCACTTAGTCAATTTTCATAGTCACTTTACAAAATAATTTAATTAATTACTTAATATTACCTTAGAGATTAATTTTGAACTTAGGCAATAATTAAGCAATTAAATAAATGACTCCCTGTTTTCACCAATTTCCTTCGGGAGTTGAAAAGGCAACGAGGCCTATTGAGTGGCTAGCTGGAAGGGGACATTACAAGGGTTTTTCAAGATTTTGTGCTTTTGCATTTATGATGGATCTCATATTCTTAATCATTGAGTTGATGCCATCAAAAACCTCCTGCAAGCATGGCTTATTCATGTTAGTAAAGCGAAACATACTCATGACGGGTTGAGTGAAAGTAAGAAGATATTCCACACGATCCACCTTAGTGATTTTGTTTTACGTTTGCTGCCCTCTCAGTGTTGGATTGCTTCCGTATGGCTCATTATTGGGTAATGCCCATACCAAAAAGCACCTCTCGCAACTTTGCAAGTCACTCAAGATGATTGTGTTGGATGTTAATCTAGTACCACCAACCTATATGAAATTAAAATAAAAATTAAAAACAAAGAAGAATGTATATATATAATTTTTTTAAATAAATCACTAAAGTAAAACATAAAATCAAAAAATTATATTGTTTGAAATTTGAATTACCTTCAATTGCTCTAGTTGCAGGAATTATCTAAAAATAGCTTGTGACAGGTTTGTAATCAACATTTAGATCTCTTTAGCTTCAACATAGAGTTTGATCCAATCTATTTTGGTACCCAAATTTTTTAGCATGAGGTTGAGTGAATGGGCGACACAAGGTGTCCAAAATATATGTGAGAATTGTGTCTCAACTAACATACCAGCTGCTCTACAATTCTTTGAGTTGTTTGTTATAACTTGGAAAACATTTTGAGGATCCAATTTGTTAATACATTGTATAAGGATCACAGCAATAAATTGTGCATCCTTCACCTGGCCTTCAGGATCCACAACTTTTAGGAACATTGCACCTTTAGGGCACATTGCAATGACATTAATTAATGGTCTATTTTTTGCATCTTTACATCCATTGGAAATAATAGACACACCTGTGTCTTTCCATTAGAATTTAATGGGAACTAATTAAGTTTTTATATGTTTGACTTCCTTTGACAATAAAGTGTTACATACCTTCTCATACCTTGGGCCTGTGTACCCCTTTGGAGCTTCATTTATTTTCCTTATCATGTCTTGCCAATAGGGTGATCAAACAACATTAAAAGACAAACCATTTGCATAGAGGCATCTTGCACTGGTTTGCTCAGCAATATCTCTAGCACAATTATTCAATGGCCTCCCCAATGGTTCTTTGCTCTCTTTGGAATACTAGTCTCATTTTCATTCCTACTGAAATATGAATGGCTTTCTACCACAATAACAAGGACGACACTATGTGTATGAGATGAAGAAGTAGGTGGCCTTCATGAGCCCCTTCTTGTACTCAATGAATGCCCCATTCTATTTTCAACCCTTGCATATGCTTCCTCTTGTTCCTTCATATATTTTGCTATTGTAGAAGGTGGTATAGGTACACCATTTTTTCTTGGACAGGCTTTGATTCCCTTCTAGGAATTGCACATTCACTCGACTATATGAACTAGTATACTGCTTATCACACCTGGGACATTCCAAATGTATGCCCCCCTACTTGGAATCTGCTCTAACATTTCTACATACCTCCATAGCAGTGAAGCCGGGTCAATGTTGAAAAAAGCTTTGCCAACGAAACCAAAACTAGCTACCAATCAATTTTTAATAATAGACTAGTAGTTTCTCTATGTACAATATGTTTGCAATTTGCAAAGAGAAGTTATAAATATGAATTAATTATTATAATTAATGCATTTATAATTAATATTTTAGAAATTAATAAAATTAGAAAACAATGAAACATAAAAATTAATTTCAATTATAATCATTAATGCATTTATAATTATTATTTTAGAAATTATGAAATAATGAAATATATAAATTGAAATAAATATATTAATTCTAATTTTTAATACATTAATTTAAATTAATTAATAATAATTATGTAGAAATAGAAATGAATTATATAATAATAGAAATGAATTATTAAATGTAACATTTAACTTTTTAATCAATAAATATTAAATAAATAATAATACAACAAGATTTTGGCTAGGAGGTTTTTATTTTTAATTAAATTAGGTTTTAATTGTTATATTTTGAAGTTTAATTTCACATTTATTTTAAAGGTTTTTAAATTTTTTAACAGTTGAATTTTTCTTTTTCCAGTTTGAAGCATCAAACTAGGTTTTTACAGGTTAACGAGGAAAATTGCCAAGTAAAAGTAAAAATAAATGAATAAAGTTTGATGGGCATCTAGAAAGTTTTGCATGCCGTAACTGTATTGTTTATCTCTTAGATCCAACATGATTCTTGTAATTTTTTGACAATGTTTCACTGTTTTCAGACCCCTTCGCATTCACATTGGTGGCAAAAAAAAAACACAATGAAAAATGGATGGGGCCCATGTGTTTTTATTAATTTTTTTTAGGTTTTTACTTTTGGTTTATCAAAGTCAAATCATGCTAGAATCGGTCCAGATTTGCTACGTCATAGATGGAATTGATTGGAAACAAAACATTGTTCTTAGAAATGTTTTGGATTTCAAAAATGTGAACCTTGTACATACCATAGTTGATTCGTCTCCGATTTCAATTCCTGGATGTTTCGTACCCAGAATTTGGAGAAAAAGGGTGCGATTTGGTAACACAGGGGCATCTTTATAGTCATTGTGGGGCTCAAATACAACCATGTTCTGAAGTCCTTTTCCCCTCTCAATCCTACATCTCTAAATGGGAACAACTAGCCCGCCAAATCTAAGTGCCACAAATACAAGGCTAGGTGTTATAATTTGACATTTCAATGCCCGTTGCTTAGGTCCTTAATGCCATTCCACAAAAGAAATGTAGCAATATAAGGAATTTTGACCACAGAAGAAATACTGAGGATGGCTGATGTTTTCAGCAAAATAGGAGTCAGATTGCTCCATATTTTCCAGTCAATATGATGAATTTCCCCCATGTGGAAAATCCCTTCAGACATGATGCTACAACCTACAAATGCCAATCAAATCTTTCAATATGTGAGGGTGACGTGCGATGGAATTTTGGGGTAGCAAGTGCAGGAGGCTAGAAAATCAAATAAGCAAATGTATGCTCAGAAGAAACCCTTACGAACTCATCCTCTCACAACCTCCTAGAGATCTTTTGTTATGCTTTATACAGCTTTTGGAATGAATTTTGCAAACTGGCAAACTTTGCTGTTACATTTATGTAGCTCTTTTGATCTTATTTCTGTGAAGGATTATAGTAATTTCATTATATCATTGAAACTTGAAAAAATGCTTGGTGTCCTTTGGTATAAATGCTTTCTATGCTTAGTGTTACTAGTGCTTTCTATTGTATTTATCCTTATGGCTTGCTAGAGCAGCCGACACAATTTTTGTACTTCCTTTTTGATATGAATAGGATTAAGTTTTATTCAAGAACTGTTATTTAAGCATTACAATTAGAGAACATGTCAAATATAACTATAATTACTTTGTTTTGATGTTACATGTATTAGGTTGTAGGATAATTTTATTTGATCATTTTGCTGTGCAGATCTTTGGATAATGAGAGATCCTTGTATAAAGAGGCAGTCCATGAACGGGATGACTACAGAACCAATGTAATGTATCTTTTACTTGAAGCTTGAAAAGATTCAGTTTCAGTTTTTATTTTCTTCTTTAATTTATATTTTCAATAGTTTTTCTATCAAACTTTAGTACTTAACTTTCACATTGCTTAGATGGAAAGGCTTCAGGCAGAGCTTGAAAAGCAGATGGTGGGGATTCACCAGCTCAACTTGAAATTTGAAAATGAAAAAACTTTTCTTAAAAATGTAAGTTATTACTGTTAATCATTTTTCATATGTATGGATTGCTCCATACCGAAAACATTTGCTTTTCTCTTCATCTCAATAAACGGATGATGATAGAATTTCTTTTTAAGCCTTTAATAATTCAATTTTTAATATTTATGTGTTAGCTTATGGTTGTAATTCACAGTAAGGAATATGTTTTCTTGAGATGGGTTATTGTGAAGTACAACTAATGAAATATGGTTTGATATAAATTGACTTGAAACCATAAATAGCTGATACCCAGAAAATCATGACATAATTTGAGACACTGCAGAAATACTGCCAGTATAAAAATGTGTTTGGTGTACCTATATTGATTGTCTGATAGTTATCTCTAAACCCCTTAAAATTTTGAAAATTATATCATTTTGTTGAAAACTTAGACTCAAATTTGTAGTGAATAAGGAGTATAGGCAGTTTCTATTATAGTTACATGACCCAGACTTGGTTCAGACTTGGCAGCCTGATTTTTGAATTGGATTTGGATTCAACATTTAGGTTCGGCCAAGAGTTGACAATTGAGAAATTGTTAAATGTAGAGTTTTAAAATTTAAAGCTTTTATTATGGACCATTCAGTAAATCAACTTGAAAGACGAAATAAACTAATCAAACAGAAGCTACTTTGATTACATACACAAGTATACATTGATCAATGTCTACAAAAGTGGATTGGAGCTGAAAGAAACAACATTTTTAAATATATAGTAGTGTCAAGTATTATAGGTATAGAAAACTCATGGATTATGAAACTATGGCATCAAAAGAAAATATCAAAAGTATAACAATGGCTGAGAGGGGCTTGCATCACATGTCTCAATATTTATAGCTATTTGGCATGTTATGTGCCAACATCTAAGATAGATCCTTGATAATGATGCAGCCATGACATCTGCTTGTGTATTAATGACATCAAAAATAGATTTGAGCTGAAGGAAACAACGTTTTAAAATATTAAATATTGTGTAATGCCCATGCAAGCAAATCAAAATGACCATAAAACCAGGATTTCCCCAACGTGATCCTCAACCTCCATACCATGCTACCAAATCAGGGATGTAACTCTTCTCCCCAAACTATGAGTTAATCACGCATTCAAAGTAGAGTAGTAGTTCCGGCTACAGAGAGGATCTTTTGCATGCAATCATAATAATTTCTCCAAATGAAAGCTACACTACTTCCCACGTTTTTCACCATTAAGTGTGTAACCGCCATGAACTTCATTACGGACTTCAGTTATCCATAACTTTATTAATTTTATCTTCACATTAAAATTATATTTTGAATAATTTGTTTATTCTTATTTTATTATAACTTCTAATAATAAGCAAGTATTTATTATTTCCTTATTAAATCATGAATTTAATTTATTTTAAATTATTTAGTACCAAATTTTAATTAATCAGCGAATTGAACAAAACCATTCAAACTATTACAACCAACAACGAACTCACAAACAACCCCATACTTAAACACCCAAAAGGGCCAATACGGAGGGCACTGCATCCTCCCCCCCTAGGCTTCGACTTACTCCTGGAAGTCGCAAGGCTAAAGAAATTGTACACAAACAAAAACAACATCAATTTCAACAATATCATCATGACATAATCAAATAACGAAAGACATCCAACAAAACAACTGTCAAACATAAAAACTTTACCGATAGGGTTACACGGTGGTTGTACTCATCCTTGTCAAGGATGATGGCAAGGTTGGGGAAAATTTCTTGTCAACTCTATTTTTTCACATTATTCCCATTGGGTTTCATGAGGCTCGCCCAATCCTGCCAGAGTAGGTGGAATTGAGGCTTACTACCTGCAATCCTGCATAAAAACAAACATTGTGTACACCATATATATATCAAATCAACCTAGTGTAGAGGGAATTGTTGTGTCATATGCCTCTCATGAATGAGTGATATGACATCGTCCTTCTAACACTCTACAATTAGTGATACATCATAAAAAATCATCAATAACAATTACTAATCAGATGCAACCATAGTATTAAGTCCACATGTTAAACATAACCAATTAATTACCTTCATCATCAAGATTCGAAGCTGACTACCTGAAAATCATAAACTAAGATGGAAACATAACACATTAGCACCAGTTATTCATGCTAATTCATTGCCAAGATACACATTTCTGGTTAAACTTCATCATTTAAACATCATGTACTACATTCTATTCATTACTCAATGCAAAATCTCACAATATATGTGTCACAAGATCATAATTTATGGCCTTTTCAAAACAGAAACATAATTATCACTTCAAAACACACATAATTTCAGATTTAACACACATACACCGCATACACACTCAAATTCACTTCACACCAGAGACACCACAAAGCAACTCAAGGGTAACACAAGAGTTCCAAAATGCATTTCCAGTAGGAAGGATATCGGTGCATTGCGCACTACACCGAGGGTCCTATCCATTCCACCAGATTTCTGCACCATTGAACCTACATCACCCAGAGACAAACTAGGGCAACCAAGTACAGACTACACAAACAGACTGACACACCCTTACGAGTACGAGCAGCTAGGTCAACACAATGGGCTCATAGTGCCCCAGTGTATGAACCTACGCTCTGATACCATGTGTAATGCCTCCCACCAAGCAACCCCAAATCCAAAATGTGACCATAAAATAGATTTCCAAACGGATCCTCCACCTCCAAATGCTACTAAACCGTGGATGTAACTCTTCCCTAAACTATGAGTTAATCACGCATTCAAAAGAAAATCGTAGACTTTCAATTACAGAGGATCTTTTTTTGCATGCAATCATAATAATTTCTCCAAATGAAATCTCCACTCCTTCCCACATTTTTCTCCATTAAGAGTGTAACTGCCATGAACTTCATTACCCACTTCAGTTATCCATAACTTTACTAATTTTTGTCTTCATATTAAAATTATATTTTGAATAATTTGTTTGTTCTTATTTTATTATAACTTCTAATAATAAGAAAGTATTTATTATTTCCTTATTACATCATGAACTTAATTTGTTTTAAATTATTTAGTACCAGATTTTAATTAATCAGCCAACTAAACAAAACCATTCAAACTATTACAACCAACAACGAACTCACAAACAACCCCATACTTAAACACCCCGAAGGGCCAATACGAAGGGCACCGACATTGTCAAGTGTTTTTGATATACAAAGCTCATGGATTATGCAAACCATGATATTACAAAAGAAACTTCAAGAGTATAACCATGGCTGAGAGGAGCTTGCATCTCTTGACTCAACATTTGTAGCTATATGATAAGTCTTGTGCTAGCATCTAAGATAGATCTTTGATAATGATGTAGCCATTATATATACTCGTGTATTAATGACATCAACATCTGAGGGTTCTGCTTGTGTTCAATCCTTCTCTATCATGGCTATTGCTTCTACCTTAAGATAAGCCTAATCAACTCATGTAACGTCTTCCTTAGTGAATACGAGATCCTTAGCTTTGGTGATCCAGTTTGGTTGTGGATCAACCTCCTCCAATGTGATGTTAGATAAGTCAGAGTTTAGAATTTTCTTGTGATAGAGGTGAAGGTTATTTACGGATTTTCTGAATTTTATGATTATTTTTGTATTTTTTAAGTAATCAAACTCAAAATATGTGAACAAACAGCAATCAAGACTAACAATAATGCTGGTTATGAATGGTACAAACTGAGATTTCATCAACCACCAAATACATATAGAATTCATCACTTTGATTACATTATTTTCAAGAGAAACCCAATCTGATTTCACTGTCCAAATAAGTTGAATTATCACAGCGTTACTCACATATAACTGGTATTTTCAATTTTGTTGACCTCTAAGAGGATAAGATGCTGATGCATGTTTGATAGAGCAATGTATGATCAAACTTTGCCCTCGATGACTGATACAAGGTATGATATACTTGGCATAGTGGTATAGAACTATCAACTTGTTACTAGCCTCCACAGTGGTGCACTGTGATGTTGGGATGGCAGACAGGTTGATTTGATGCTCAAAATGTGTGGCAATGATTAAAATAAAGGAGGTGATCAGAAAATGATTATTACCAGCTATTGGCACCCTCTAATCATTATATTTTATGCTCTTAATTCGTGGAATAGAATGGCAGATAGCAGCACCTTGACTTGCACCAAACTCACAGTCAAATGATAATGGTTCTTTCTTGAATTAACAGCAATCAAATCCTACACTTTGGCTTCAATAGCTAGCTGTGATAACGATGGGTGGATAATCTCTAGAGGTGGCACCTACTACAATATGAAAATCTGCCCTGGAAGTACAGCGATCAGCTGGGTGAATATGGTGCTCAAATGGTGATGTGATCTAGATTCACAATCCTTCAAGGAACTCCAAAGTGATGATGCAAATTCAGCTCCAAAATCCCAATTCAGTTTGCATGCAAATACCAATTTGCTTGACATGAAAATGATGGAAAATTCTTCAATTTAGTCCACCATGCAATCCCTAAAATTGTAACAATCTACACCTTCTTACAAATAATTACCATGAATTATTCACCAAATAGTAAATAACAATAAACATAGATGAAAGAGGTACAATTATTTTTTCTTTAAATATGGAACATGCTCCTACATAACCGTTACCATAAAGATATAACAAAGCATTTACACAATCTTTTTTAATTGAAAAGAACAAACATCTATCACTTTTGGATTTCAATTAAATGATTACATCTATTTAAGCTAAAACAATAACTTACAAGATTAAGGTCAAAGATCCTGCATCTAGATTCTTTCTGTCTTCTAAGACTTGGCATGTCATTTGCATGAGGGAGACCATCACTCGGGTGCTTTACCTCCAACCACGGACTTAAGCGGTCCCCTATACGCCTTCCTAATTGGAAGTGGCCTTGCCCTACAACAAAGGGAATTAGTTGGGAACCCTCTTAGTTCTACCATTTGAGCTTTTGTGTCATGCCCTACTTAACTAATACCGTTGTACAACTATGGATACCTTCCAACTACGTACGACATTTCTGACTAGCTAAGTATCTGGGTCACAGTGAACCGACAAGTGCATGTAGAGACAATTGCACTCACTATGGCCATAGTATTTGTATCATGGATTCAATTACTATTAAGAGCAAGGTCGTTTGTTCACCCACCCTGCTCGACTTGGAATACCTTTCTTAACCTAGGGTATACTAGAACTAACTGTTCCACCTTGTAAATAGTCACAAAGAACTTATGACTCGACATAATTTGTCTTACTAGACATAGCTCAATTGAGTTGATAAGATGTTAGATCTTTCTTGAACCCTCGGGTTACGCGGCATACTATTGAGTCTTGGCAACTGCCACTAATTCAAGATAAGCAAAATACAAGGAATATTTCCCCACATAGTGGTTTAAATGGCATTTCCTTGCCAATGTACGAACAGCTAACTTGACCTTACTAGTCATAGACTAACAAGGCAACCATCCTTAACATAATACCCTCTATTGGGTGGTATTCAACTAAAAAAAAACCCTAGAAGAGTTTGGCATACTTACAATGAAACAATTCTACATTTCATGGAAATAATTCAAATCTCAATTCATTTATCAAAAGAAACAAGGTTTTGGTTCCTTTATTGTTTAGGCAATCTTGCAATTGTAGCACCTAACGTGCTCATTAATTCATTACTTCTTTTCCCTCACATCCTTTATTTACTGATAAAATGATTAAGTATAAATACTAATAGATAATAGCCTTAAGCTTAAGATTCTTTCTTCTTATTATAGTCTCAAATGTACAGTGTTTTAGCTTAGTTTTAGATTAAGATTTACTAGGTGAATAGCTCATCTGGGTTGTTGGTTAATTCTGGCTCAAACACGCGAGTTACTATCACGTTACTTCATGGGTCTTGGCTACAACACTTGCTTGAGTCTTAACTTTAACCCTTGAGAGCATCTTCTCTTTAAATACAAACTTTAAACAAATCTTGACACAAAACAATAACTTCTTGACCTTCGTAGTCATAGTAAAGTATAAATAATACATAAACCTAATCTAGGGTATATTGGAACTAATTGTTCCTCCCGACAACATTCACAATGAACTTAAAATTTGACATAACTGTCTTTACCAGTCATAACTCAATTGTGTTGGCAAAAAGGGTAGACGTTTCTTGAACCCCCTTTGTTACTCAGTGTAACCTTTGGGTCTTGGCATCTACCATGGGTTCGAGACAATAAGGTTCAAGAGATATTCTCTGTCAAAACAGTTACTCAACATTCCTTGTCGAATTGCTATCTTGACCTAAATGGTCATAAAATAATATTTAGAAACTTTCAAACTACTACCTTGACCTAAATGGTCATGAAATAATAAAGAATCTTTCAAATGCTACCTTCACTGAAATGGTCATGAAATAGTTAAGAATCTTCCTTTACCCAACCCACTATTTGTGGTAATTCATCTATCTGCACAAAACCCTAGTTGGATTGGTACCTACATGAAAAATGAGGTCTTCCTTTCAATGACCTAGTTTTATACTCACAAATTCACTCATTGAGTAGTTAATAAAAGAGAATAATGAAGATATATTTGCATTACTTGAGTGAGCGTTCTTATTTACGAAACTAGCCCTTAGTTGTGCTTTGCTCATTTGTTCTAGTTCTTTACCTCCCAATTATTCACGCTTGATTTTATACCCACAAAGAGCTATGGTTTGATATCCTCTTCTAAGAATGAAGTGAGTCTCATAATAATCAAAGGTAGCCTTCATGTTTCATCTCCAAGCATAACTAAGTCAAGGAGGATTTGAGGGTTACATATCCCGTGCTGTCTTTTAAGCATATAAAACATTTCAAAACAATCAAAGAATTGGCTTTCTCATTCTGGAGATTTAAAGAAATCCATTAAAGATTCATACATGAAATGGAAGATAGGAAAAACTACATCACTACTGGTTTTTATTAAACCATTATCATCACAATGTATATATCCATTTTAAAGAGAAGAAGATTACTTGCCTTCAATGTACATGATAACCCTTGTCATCTCTCCACTAATCAGACCTTGAACTTAAAGTTAATATGGATGTAGCAAGAGTTTGAGCTAAGCCTCCCCAGCTCGTTAACCATAATATTGGTCTCTTCCGTTCCATTGTAGAGGTTTAAATTCTTTGAGAAAATTGGAGCAAGTCTATGTTGAACCTCAGCTTGAATATTGTTAATTCTTGCCCTCAAAGGTACAGTTTGCCTCTTTAGATCAACTCCCAAACTATAGGTTTTCAAACGTTAACTCCTGAATTGCAAATATGCAGATAAGGACGTCATGTTCTCAGCATGTGTTGTGCATCATATCTACCTTCCTCTAGCTTTTTATTTTCCCTTCCCATTGGAAAATTGACTAGATGACTACTCATTGCTAGGTAGTTGCCGGACAGTTGCCAAATCCTCCAAAATTTTCCTCCAATCAATATCCAAAATCCGGTTATTGGAGTGAACCACTTCTAGATTTCACTATCAAGTTCGTTTCACTCCAACCCTCTCGCTCCCGAAGAATTACTCTATAGGTATTGGCAAGGAACAGTTAGAAGGGTTAATAATTATCCAGTGTGAAGAAGAGATGATCACAATGTAAAAAGTAGAAAAATAAACACAATAATGTGTTAACCCATGATAAGTCGCGGCCAAGAATCTCAAGGAGTTTTCATCCAGAAATTATAAAATTCATAATCAAGATAAATCATACTACTAATTTCCCACTTTAGCCATCAATCTTGTTATTGCATGAATCAGTTTTAGAAATCAGCTAACTTACTAGCAACGTATGGAGAAGGCCACAATTTTTATGTGGTATTTCTTTGAATTACTTCTACTTTCTCTTGTACCACTTTAGAGATATTGCCCGCGGCCTTGAATTGGTTTTCAAAATCATTCAAACAAAATAGAACTTTTACTTGACTTCATTTTATCATTCACCACCAAAATAAATAAGGCAGGAAAACGGTTTCACAAAGCAGTTAACATTTAGCATAACGTAGATACATCATGCTTATGCTTGCGCCACATGTGGAGGAATACTCGTGGCCTTCAACCACTTTCAAAAGGATTTGAAAAATTATCAAACTTTAGCCGCCTACCAAACTATTATATTATAGCCATTTAAAGTTTTAAAAGACATTCAAAGTTTATTAAAACTTCTGCCACCTTCAGGGTAACATACCACAGCCTGAAAAGGTTGCAAAATGGCATTTAAGTAATGACACATTTGTATATCATATCAAGATCTCATAATAATCAATCCCCACAAGAAATACTATGCTTCTCCTTTAGTGGGTTAAGAAATCCTATCATTAAATCATGCTCATCCATATAAGGAGTCGAGTCAAAATAATTGACTCAACGGCTAGCCTAGCTGTTTAAATTATCACAAAATACATAGAGATAAAAAGGATAAATCATTTAACAATTTATAGTTAATAACATAGTCATGCAAGATTGACGATGTTGATCATTACGTTGTCATACTGGCATATTCGTCCCATTATATGATATCAAAGATGATCGTCATGATCAATGTCCATTTGCATTTTAATATTGGTAAGCATCAAGTTATCGCGTTTATATACCAATGTACAATTCATATATGCATATATATACTACTACCTATCTATATAGAAACATAGAGTTTATAATCCTATGAAAGCATACCAACGCAATGGACGAACAAGACTCAACTGTCTTAGGTTGACTTACCTCCAAGCGTGCTAGAGACATCCCTAGACTTATTAGGTTTACCAAAACAATACTTGACCAACGTTGGCTTAGATGGCATTATCGGAGAATTCACAACTTCACTCTTCTCCCAAGTGATACTCCCCCTCTTTTTCTCCGAAGGTGTTAGGTTTGCTCCTGAAATTTCACTCAAAAAAACAAACAAGTCGTTAGAGTGGAAACCATTACTTTGTGATCATATCATTGCAATTTCGTTAATCATTTGATTCAAATAAGTAGAATCATCTCATTGTGTTTCAACATATTCATGACATCGAATAATCATCATCATTTCTTTTGAATGCAGTAAAATAATATTGCACAATCCATCACAATATATATTTTGAAGGTTTCATAATCTCATGAATCATCATAGTAATTTACTAATTACCATAAAGTAAAAAGTAATTTTAGGGATCTAAGGTGGGGTGTAACAGAAATGCTAAGTTGCTAGTCTCGGTATGGGTCTTGGGTATGCTCGTACAACAAATCTTTTTTTCCTTGCATATGGGTATGGGTTCAGCTATGTATTAAAGATTACAAATTATAAAATATAGAAACAAAGATACTCATAATTGCTAAGAAACAAAATATTTAAATACCTCATAATTTACAAAAATGAAATAACTCATTTATTCATAATTTATTGATTTGTCAAAACAAAATGTCAATACACAATGAAAATCACAATTACTATTTAATAGTCTTCATTTGACTCTTAATCAAAACCTATCAAAGTCAACATTTGGTTCAATTTCATTTTAACTGCAATCAATTGCAGTGCCACTCCCATTAGTGTGCATTATACGTAGAATCTGCCTCATCTATAGGAACTTCAGAGAGCTGTGCAATTATAGCCTCTAAGTTGGGACACTTAAGAGTTTGATCCCAATTTTTTGTCACTCCCTTGTTCTATTCAAGTGTCTTATATGACAGGAGACAAAGGTTGGAGTGCACAAAGACCAAATCCTCATCTTTTTTTGCACCCAATTGATTGTGTTTAATTGAGTGGATGAAGAATTATGTACTCCAATTTTGCTTAGCTGAAGAACTCACAACTAGTTGAATTTGCATACAACATTTACAATTAAAAAACATAAATTATAAATTATAAAATTATAGTACAATAAAATTAAAAGATAAAAAGTATGCATCCTTGGAAAGAATTTTTATTGAAAAGGGCAGCAAGCAAATGGAGCCTTGGCCATAAGCATATTTTGTATACTTGTCTTGAAGAGCACAAACATCATGATTCCTTGAAGATATGAAGTGGCCAAATGAATGTCCCCTATTTGAGAATTACCCTAAATCTTGTCCAAGAATAACAAATTTCATTAAACTAAGAATTGTAATATAGCTAGAGATATAACTTACCAAGTAAATGCCTTTTAACAAAATAAATCCTGATTTAGGTCCTGTAATCATAATAGGCAATATTGCATATATATATATATATATATAATTCATAAAAGAGTACAAATGGGTAAAATTATTAGAACTCATTAGATAAGCCATGCTACATCTATACCTATTTTTTGGTATTCAATCACAATAGGTTTAAATGAGGAAGAATGATAGGTTGGCCCAAAGCAAACCCCATACTATGCCCAAGAGTGGACACTCACCTTCTTGGCCCCAAGTGGCAGGCACGTTGGACATCTAGCTATTAATTTTAGGACCAGAAATGAATTAAGCAAAAATAAAACAAATATAAACAATAGAACACAACATATACCCTAGGAAAACCCTCCTTGAGGGAGAAAAACCCAGCCACAAATATATCACTTATATATTGAATGAAAGAGCAGCAATTTGCTTTACAATTTGGCCAACCACTAGGCCGATCTGATGAAATGATTATAGAGCCTCTCTAGATGCAAGTATACAAGCAATAATGAATATCGATCTTCTTGAAGCAACTATCAATCTGTTGTATGAATACATACTCCTGCTGGAAGTATGCGAACTTGTCTTGAGAATAATTGAATTAAAAAATGAAGTGAAATCGCCTTGCTTATATATTCACCAAGACGACTTTTCATGAGAAGTTGGCCTCTTCCACCATAAAACGATGCATCTCCTTAATCAATGTGTCTCTTGGTTTGGTCGACCTTAATTTTGAATAAAATGAAATATAAAAATATTGTTTGAAAGAGAGGCATCACTTCACCATGTTAATGTTATAGCAGCTTCGGTTGATCCTTCCAGCTCACTTCCTTCGAGAAAGTCTTAAATTGAATATAGCCGTTGGCTATTCAATTTACCTTTTATTGTTTTGTATCTCATGCTTTGGCCGACATGTAAAATTCGAAACTCATAAAAGACATTTAATATGCTAGGCCGACTTCACTAAAAAGACATGAGATTTTGTAAGAGGCCGACATTAAGACTTCGGTCTCTATACATATGCACAGTTTAGTCTTTCATTTGATCATCGAAAAAGCTCTTTCCAGATCGGTTATTCTCAAGTGTGAATACAATAAAGAAGCTCGACTCTATCAAATGCGAATACTTCCATCAAGTGCGAACAGATTGCTACATGTGAATAAGTGACTGCAAATCATCTCTATCAATTTGAATTTGGGTCAAGGTGCAGACTATGCCAAAGATCAATGCGAACTCATTTGAGATCTAAGTGCGCATACACCAGTTCGGTGACTTCATCCAAGTGCGATCTCATCCCGAATTTACCAGTTCGGTTTTGTCAAGTGTTGTCAAAGTCTGAGAGTTGAAGACCTACAGTGCTAAGCAAACATTATTAGATCTGTATTCTAATATTACCAGGTGTGATCTAGAGCTTGCTATCTATTGTTCTTTATTGCAAGAATCTGCATATCGGTCTTGTGTTAGACCT